>JAGFNQ010006286.1:755713-985173 GCA_024364735.1 Boesenbergia rotunda | reverse complement strand
TCGGATGAACAAGCTGGAGACTACCATTCCTGAGTTGCTCAACCTGCTGAAGACTGTAGAGCCTCTGTAAAGCAGGATCAAAGGCGGTTCTGTTAGTTGGTTCCTCGAAGAAAGGTTCTAAGAGGAAGGCCAAAGAACAGAATAAGGGAAAGAAGAAAAAGGCTAAAAAGACTGAAAAAAAACCAAAAGGCACTTGCCATCATTGTGGCAAGGAGGGTCACTGGCGAAGAAACTGCAAGATTTATCTTGAGTCCTTGAAAGAGAAGGCATCCGATGCCCCATCCTCTTCAAGTATCTTCGTTATTGAATGTCACTCTATTTCCTCAAATACCTGGGTACTTGATACTGGGTGTAGCTCACATATATGTAATGACATACAGGGGCTAAGGAATAGAAGAAGACTCGTCAAAGGAGAAGCGAATTTGCGAGTTGGAAATGGAGCAAAGATTGCTGTTGTTGCCATCGGAACATATTTGCTAAAGCTCCCCACTGGACGTGTCTTAGAATTGGATAATTGTTATTTTGTTCCTTCGTTAATAAAGAACATTGTATCTATTTCATGTTTGAATGAAAAGGGTTATCAATAAACTTTTAGTAACAATTGTTGTTACATAACTTTAAATGGCGTTCTTTATGAGAATAGAACTTTATGCAATGGTATCTACACGTTAGATTTATCCAGTGACGTTTTCAATATCGAAGTTAGCAACAAACGTGCTCGAATAGATAATCGAATAGACTCCTACACTTGGCATTGCCGTCTTGGCCATGTAAGTAAGAAACGCATGACCGAATTACACCGATGTGGAATTTTGGAATCATTTGAACCCGGTTCATTTGATACATGCGAATCATGCTTAAAAGGCAAGATGACCAAATTACCCTTTTCCAGAAAAGGTAATCCAGTGGGAGAATTGCTTGGTCTAATACATACTGATGTATGTGGACCAATGTCAACTCTTGCACAAGGAGGCTATAGCTACTTCATCACCTTTATCGATGATCACTCACGATTCGGGTATGTGTTCTTGATGAAACACAAATCTGAAGCTTTTGAGAAATTCAAAGAGTTCAGAAATGAAGTGGAGAAACAGCTTGGCAAAAGTATTAAAATACTTCGATCCGATCGGGGTGGTGAATACTTAAGTCAAGAATTTCAAGATTATCTTAGGGACAATGGGATATTGTCCCAATGGACTCCGCCATATACACCACAGCATAATGGTGTATCTGAGAGGCGTAACCAAACCTTGATGGACATGGTTAGGTCTATGATGAATCATGAAACTCTTCCAAAATCCTTTTGGGGCTATGCACTAAAGACAGCTGTTTACTTGCTAAACAGAGTCCCGACCAAGGTAGTCTCTACTACTCCATATGAGACATGGAATAGTAAGAAACCTCACTTAACTCACCTTAAGATATGGGGTTGTCCTGCTTATGTGAAGCGGACTGTATCAGACAAATTGGATGCTAAATCTGATAAATGTCTATTTATTGGATACCCTAAGGAAACGAAGGGTTATCAATTCTATCATCCCTTGGAACAAAAGGTGTTTGTTTCAAGGCATGCTGTATTTCTGGAAAAAGAATTTCTTTTACAAGAAAACAGTGGGAGTGGCATTGAACTTGATGAAGTTCAAGAAACTCCAATAGACATTACAGAGGCACCTAGTCTAGACCCACAACCAATAACTCATAATGATGAGCTATCAGTTGAACCTAAAACAACACCACCTCTTCGTAGGTCTGATAGGACACGCAATATTCCAGAGAGATACGGATTTCTCATAAGTGAATCGAACGACGTGTTACTCATAAGCGATGACGAACCTATCAGTTATGAAGATGTTCTGAAAAGTTCAGAAAGGAACAAATGGCTTGAAGCCATGAAGTCGGAAATGGATTCCATGTACGTAAATCAAGTATGGGACTTGGTTAACCCACCCGAAGGGATTAAGCCCATAGGGTGCAAGTGGGTTTTCAAGAAGAAAATCGACATGGAAGGTAATGTTGTTACCTTTAAGGCTAGACTAGTGGCAAAAGGATATTGTCAGAAACAAGGAATTGATTATGACGAAACCTATTCGCCAGTAGCTATGCTTAAATCCATTCGGATGCTCCTGGCCATAGCAGCTCATTATGATTATGAGATATGGCAAATGGATGTGAAAACAGCTTTCCTTAATGGAAACCTGCTTGAGGATGTATACATGATACAGCCTGAAGGTTTCACATCGGTTGATAAAACCAAAGTATGCAAGCTTCGACGATCCATATATGGACTGAAGCAAGCATCCAGGAGCTGGAACATCCGTTTTGATGAGACAATCAAAGAGTTTGATTTCTCACAAAATCCTGACGAACCTTGTGTGTACAAGAAGGTTAGTGGGAGTGCAGTCGTATTCCTAGTATTATATGTCGATGACATATTACTTATAGGAAACGATATATCAGTCTTACAGACAGTTAAAATTTGGTTGTCCAAAACTTTCTCCATGAAAGACCTGGGAGAAGCAACCTATATCCTTGGGATTAGAATCTATAGAGATAGATCAAAACGGTTGCTTGGTCTTTCGCAGTCTACATATATAGACCGAGTGCTAAAAAGGTTTAGCATGTCGGAATCCAAGAAAGGTTACCTTCCTATCAGGCATGGGATCAACCTTTCAAAGTCTATGTGTCCGCGTACAGAAGACGAGAGGATTTGCATGAATAAGATTCCTTATGCATCCGCGATAGGATCTATCATGTATGCTATGTTATGTACAAGGCCCGATGTATCGTATGCTCTGAGTGTCACAAGCAGATACCAGTCGGATCCAGGAATGGATCATTGGGAGGCTGTCAAGACGATCCTTAAGTACTTAAGAAGAACTAAGGATGTGTTCCTAATATATGGAGAAGGAGATATGGTAATACGTGGGTATACAGATGCCAGTTTCCAGACAGATAAGGATGACTCCAAATCTCAGTTTGGATACGTATTTACTTTGAATGGAGGCGCAATAAGTTGGAAGAGTTCCAAACAAGACACCGTAGCGGATTCTACAACGGAAGCGGAATATATCGCAGCTTCGGAAGCAGCAAAGGAAGCAGTCTGGATCAAGAAGTTTGTCTTCGAACTTGGTGTGGTTCCAACCATTGATGAAGCAGTGCCAGTTTACTGCGACAACAATGGAGCTATTGCACAAGCAAAGGAACCAAGGTCTCATCAGCGATCCAAACACGTGCTTCGCCGCTATCATCTGATCAGAGAGATTATAAGTAGGAATGACATACAAATTGAGAAAATTCCCACTGAAAGGAATTTAGCGGATCCTTTAACTAAGGCCTTGCCTCAGAGCAAGTTTGAGGGTCATGTTAGAGCCTGTGGTATTGGATACCGTAGCGATTGGCATTAGGCCAAGTGGGAGTTTGTTAGTAATATGAGAGAAGTGTCCTAAGGCAATCGCCTTATGATTGTAATCATTTACTTTAACAAATGAATATTCACTATTTGAGTATACATGTTTGTGTATTTGATTGAGATCTTAAACTCATTTACTGAACGTCCGCAATACAATTCACAGCATGAGAAAATTTGTGATGGAATCACAACTAGTGATTATCTCTACATGTGCAATTGTGAAGTATTGAAAATATCCCTAGTCGATGAATTGATAAATACGGACACTGTCAATTTTGTTGAAACTAGCATGGGTTATTCTCTAAATCAGCTGATTCTCACTGGCTGGCGACATTGGGATGTCCGGAGATAAACATGAATGCTAGTTAAGGGAACTAGTTCATTGGTGTGACTGGCTGTAAAACTTCATATGGTAATCTATATATAGACATGTCAGTGAAGTTCTTACTGCAGCTTAAGTGCGATGTTCCTTTGACTTGCGATGTTCAAGTCATCTTGGTCATGGAGACTTATACTTTAACATCTTAAGCAAGCATCTCCAAGGAGGTGTGGACCCAGGATGGTTGGGTATAAGCCGAAGTGCCCGAAGATGTTTGAACAGCCTACAAAGGATTCACCACTCCTTGCGAGGAGATGTATACCCAAGGCCTATCGTCGGATTGTTACTCAAAGCCTCTGGCCAGAGCATGACATGTTTAGAGTATGAGTCTCTTAAAAACATGAGAGTAATTAGAAATCCAAAGGATGAGAGAACGTTACTTGGGCTAGGTGTGACGTAGTCAGCCTAGTGGGGACTGACACACACAGACCATGTCCTGAACCAAGTGGGTATAAGATGGTGAAGGGAATGAGGCACGATTCATTAGAACTGCTGAAGGGTTTCAGAATTATTTCTGAGGTCAATCGTTGATCTTTCGATTAATTGGGGATCATGATGTACTACTAGGTGTCACTCATGATCGTTCTATAATTGGTTGATTATAGACGGCCAACATAAATCGAAAGCCTATTTAGTCACATGCACAACGAGTAATCCGAGGGATTTAAAACGAGTTGAAAATTGAATTTTCCGATCAAGAGAAATAAGTCGAATCTGAATTTATCAGAGGCGCATCGGATGCTTAAAATGGCTAAGTCTTTTGAAGGCTTATTGGGCAAATTAAATGAGTTTAATTCGCGAGGAGGCGGCTTGGTTTGGCCGGCCAAAGAGGGTCCCCACCCTCTTTGGTTTGGCCGGCCACCACATGGAGGGAAACCAATTTATTTGGTTTAAATTATAAAACAAATCAAGCGCGATTTGTTTTATAAAATTATGGATAAATAAATTTATATAAAGAAATTTATATAAAGAAATTTATAAAAATTTATTCTTTTTATGGAAATTAAAATGAACATGGATTGGTTTATTTTATTTTATAAAATCAATTGTGAATTGATTTTTCCATGATAAGAAAAATTTATATAATAAATTTCTTGTAAATTTTATTCCATAATAAAAGGAGAGATGTGTTTGTTTTTATTATAAATTTAGTTATAATAAAACTTGGCATAACAGAATAATTCATAAGAGAATTTATAGGATAAATTTCTTATGAAAATTTATTCCGTTAAACGGGAGACTTGGCGATGGAGAGGCTACTATATAAAGGAACCAAGGCAAGGCTTGAATTCCCAATTAAGAGATCAAGTAGCAAGCTCTCTCTCTCTTATTCTCTCCCTCTCTCTCTCTAGGGTCGGCGCCCCTTTCTCTCTCTAGGGCCGGTGCCTTCTCTCCTCTCTCTAGGGCCGGCGCCCCTTTCTCTCTCTAGGGTCGGCGCCTTCTCTCCTCCCTCTAGGGCCGGCGCCACCTTCCCTAGCCGTGAGCCACCACCAAGACGAAGCGGGTCGCGTCTCCTTCCTCCCTTCACGAAATCTTGATTCCGTTACTTGGTGGTTAGTTTCCATATCTCTCTCTTGATATTCTAGTTGTGCCTTTAGAGAATCTAGTAGTTCTTGTCGGCACAAAACTCGTGGCTTTGCGAAGTCATCCCGAAGAGAACTCGGCGTGGACGCGAATAGAGGCGAAGCTTCCAAGGGACGCTACGGTTGGATCTCGTCCCTTTCTTCGAGTTACGCGAGGTACTAAGTAAATTAGTTTACTTTTCTGCAAAATTTTAATTTATGATTATGTCCACACATCATAAGGTTGCATGCTAGATACGTGGTTAAAATAATTTGAGAAATTATTTATGCTAATTCTTCCGCTGCACGTAATTCATTTTAAAAATTACGAACCCGTATCCATGTCAACATGCACCCGGTCCCAACAAGCATTGCTCTTAATTGTTTAGTTTGCATTTCTGCTTGCGCACTAACTTTGTAGGAAGATCAAACCAAATTGGGCGAAAAGCTATTCACCCCCTCTCTAGTCTGTCCATTTGATTCCAACACGTGTCTCCACACCACAAAAGACTGAGTGCTTTACGACAGGCTCGGAGCCCCTAGCCCCGCTAGCGATTCACCTTATGACAAGCCCGGAGTTCTACTCCTCAATTCCCAAGGCTCTACTCCCTCCAACTCCAAGGGTTCTGCTTTATTTGACTCCCAAGACTTTACTCCCTCCGACTTTCAGGGCGTTGTTTCCTCCGACTCCAAGGGTTTTGCTATCAATCCATTGCTCCGCTTTGCTCAACGTCATTAACTCAACCCCTCTTAAAACGGTTGGGCCCTTGGGCCCAATGGGATTTATGCTTCCTGGGCCAACAATGATGAATCGATTACAACCTTACGACAGACTAAGTATTGGATAGATAAATCCCAAAGGAATGCCTACGTGACAAACCCAGCCTGTCACAACACTATAGTCCAGTCAGTTAGATTCAAACCTTCTTCAACTAGATTTGAAGGCGAGAATTGTGATATGGGAATATGGGGAGTGTCGTATGGATGAGAAGGTTCTTTTGGGGATTTTGGTAGATTTTCCTTTTCTAGAGTTTTCAAATGTCGAAAGAAAGGGAGGGGCGCCGCCCTTGGAGGGTAGCATTTTCTCATGGTCGATCTCCTCCCTAGACTCCGGCTCCACCGGGTCCCTAGACGCCGGCTCCACCGGATCTCCTCCCTAGATGTCATTGGTCGCATGTTGTCACCTCTCCTCCCTTAGCCCGGCTCTAGCCACGCATCCTTGTTGCGCTCTTCCTTTTGCTTGGTCCCCTCATCAGTTGCCTCCGAGTTGCTCCCTCTCTAACCAGTACCCCTGGTTCAAGCTCACATATCACCCCTTTTTCCCTTCGTTTGGGCAGCTGCATCATCTCCAACACCTCCGCCTTTGCCAACGGCCACACCTCCACCTCCCTCTCCCTGGCACAATCAAGCTAATCTTCATCCAAAACCCTAGATCAGATCCCTTCCTCACACTGCCTTCTTGATCTCTCCCATTGTCACATCATGGCCATGATTCCACTATCACTGCCTCTTGCTGCTGGCGTCGCTTCTGTTGTTTCTACCTCTTGTTCTAGGCCTTGTCTCACGCGATCTCCTCTCTCATCATCTTCGCTGTCGATTTGGCCTACTGTGCTCCACCTCTGTCACTGATCCGGCATCCGAGTGGCCCTCACTGTCGCACACCCCTACCAAGCTTCACCTCTCAGGGCCTTCCGTCCTCCAAGCAGCCCTCACTGTCGCGCACCCTTATTGTGCTCTGCCTCCACCGTCGATCTGTATTTTGAGCCCTCGCTGCCGCACATTGATCCCAACCCAATGCCCCTCTCATCCTCATTGATCCTACTCTCCATTCGGCACTTGCCGATCTTGTAGCCGTCGGTAGTCTCTTGATCTAGCACTCCTCTTGATTCTGCTGACTTGACTCTCCATTTGGGCCCCACCAATCGGGCACCCAACTTGCCTCAACTCCAATCCGATGCCTCTCCTATGCTTAAATATCTAGCTGCTCAATAGTATATGGACTAACATGACACATAGAAAAACATAGTTTACGTAGTGTGATCTAACGAGATCTGCCATACTACTTGATATGAGTGATGTAACCCTTTGATACGGTGATGAGACATCCTCTTTATAGGGATATGACAGATTATCAGAAGTACACTATCTCCCCTGATAGTCGTGGATATGACATTCACTCCTTTGTGCTATAAAAAGTCCCATCTCAGAGGGCCAAAGTATGTGTATGCCTTTAGATAAGACTACACACATGCATCTACTATTCATCTTTCATTTCTCTTCTGTTGAAGACTAACTTGAGTTTCGGAGTGGATGAGTCGGGGCACCCCCAGCCATTCATCTAATGCTTGTTTCTCGTCTCCTTTCTTCTAGTAGCTTGGCAAGCACCGTTAACCGAAGACATTCTTCTACCTTTGGCTTCCTCTTCCTAGCTTTCCTTGGTGGTTCATGACCTATTCAACATTTCAAACAATTCAGTCCTTCCTATTGTACTCGATGATTTCCTTCGATGATTCTGTAAACATCTTTGACAACTTGATGGACCCAAAAGAGCTGTCACGGAAGTGGGTCTCAAATTTAGATATTTATAAAGCTGGAAACCCTTTTTGCTAGCAAAGAATAGAAATGTAGTAAACAGGTCGTATTTTTCCTCGGGACTAGTTGATGTTGTGTGATTCGAGCTTGTATTTATATGTCGTTGATATTTTTGGGTTTCGAATCAGAATTGGATTTGGTTTCAAATAAAAATAGAGAAGCAATGAAAAGCAAGTAGACTTAACTAATGACTAAACAAGGTGAATGCAATTAATAACTCAACCAATTGACCACTCAATCATCTAAAGCACTTTGGCACAATTCAGGAATCAAACTTAATTCAGATGCAAGAGTACACTACAGTTGAATTTTAACTTCGAAGGTTATCAATTAAAACCGAAACCTAGCTTGATACAAGGCAAGGGATTGAAACAACTTGATACACAAGTAAAGGAAACTTATGTGTCAATTCTTGAAACTGTTTGCAGAATTATATAGCTAGTTAATTCAGCTTGAAAAGGGCTAGGCTATCAATGAGGTTTACTGCAAGGATGAATGAAACAATCTCAAACCCGAGACTGACCAAGGCAGGAACAAACCCAATTCAGAAGGGAAATGCAGGAATCAAGTTCAAGGCAAATTTGGAATGCTGAACTTCAGCACATGAAGGAAGACATGAGGCTTCAACCAATTTCAAAAACAACAAGACAGCTGAAACCAATTACTCGAATAGAGTTCAAATAAGATTCGGCAAAGCTAAATCCCATTAATACAACTTCAGCAATGATGAACTAAAACACTGCACAACAAAATTGAAGTTATCGAATGCATAGAATGGTAAAGTTCAGCTTCAATTGCAGAATTTCAGCAACAGAACAATTGCGGAAACACTTTGATCAAGTTGCAATCTGATGCAATGATTCACCAAACCAAAACCTCTTGATGTGCTAAAATCGAAATTGAAGAATAAAATTGGAGAATGCAGCAAATTTCAGCCTTAGATCTGGAACTGTCGAGTGCAGTAATGGATTCAGAATTTCAGAAACTGAATGCATGGATTAAGGGTACAGATCAGTAATAATTCGAAGGCAAATGGAACTTAATTTAAGGGCAAGAGCTCACTGAAAATTGAGCTAAACTTGGTACCACTCAAAGCTCTGCACAATTCAGAATCGAATTGAGCACAGAAATAACTGCAAAGTTTTACATGTCATGCATTGGGTGCAAGTCAAACAGAGCTACTGATGTGAAGTAAATGGGTGTGAAGCAAACAAAATAAGGTGCAAACTTCAGCAACAAATGAATGTGCAGCAATTGTAATTGGTACGCAAGATGGACTGAAACGCAATTTGAAACTGAATTCCTACATGTGCAGGAAATGCAGAACAAATTCAGAGATGATACGATTTCAAAAACAAACTTGCAATTGAGGTTAATTATATCAAACTAACATGCAGGAATGCTTCAGAAATAACTACACTCACTGATATAGAATTTAGGAACTAACAAAACTGATACGCAACATGAAAGAACTGATACGCATAAAAAAAAACTGAAATTGAAAACAATAAACTGATACGCCAGAAGTGAAGATTGAATTAAACTGAATTGAAAAAGTTTGCTCGCTAAACAAACTACCTATTGATTACATTGAAGAATTTAACCCTATTTAAGCGAAAACAATTCAGAAAAGGAAAACTAAGCAGCTGATAGAGAAATTCAGAAACAGAACACTTGCAGTAATGGAAATTACAGCTAAACAACTGAAATACAATAAGAAATCTAAGCCTCAATCCTTCCCTAGCTCGAATCCTCCTTGTTCGTCACATAAGTGTGAGCCTCGAACCCGCAAGCTCAGCAAACGATGGAGAACAGCATCTGCAATTCAAAACTAGCTCATCTCTACTCAAATCCGAAAACTCATCCAATTCCTTCAACTCAGCTGCGATGATGAATTGAGATTAATCCGAGAACTCCAGGGAACCCCTCTGAACTACTCAAGTGGATGAAATGGTGCGCAGCCGATGTTGACGAAATCAGATGGCAAAGCTACGGAAACCTCGCAACAGCTCTGTTCTTGGGCAGAATTAGAGCTGGAACTTCATCGAGAAGTCTTCCCAATGACCTAAGATTCGATCTAAGCAAGAAATGAGGGGTCGCGCCCCTTGGATTGAAGAATTACTGAAGAAAAAACTAAGAACTAGCTGAAGAACTCGGTTGCGGCGAGGAAGACGCGACGAGCAGAAATGCTGGGAATTTTTGATTAAGTAGCTAGCAATGGACGGCTCAGATTGATCGGAGGAAATCTAACGGCTAATCTTGCTCTGATTTGAGCCAAACTTTGAGGATGTTGATCAGGGGTCAGGATCTGCCTCGTGGTAGCTCAGATCCTCCAGATTTGTAACGGATGGTCCAGATCAACCTAATCTTTGAATGGACGATCTAGAGCCCTCCGAGCTTGATCCAACGGTTGATTGAGCTCTGATTGGGATGAAACCTTCAGATCTTTATCAGAGTGCTTGATCAACCCTAACCCTAGCTCGGATTGTTTCAAATGGTCCCGGATGGCTCAGATCTAGCCGCTTTTGAATCGGACAGCCCAGATTAATCCGAAACTTGATAACTCGATCCGGGTCCACTTCCGACTCAAGTTTGACCCAGTATACCCTAGGTCCATGAACCTTTCATGCCTACAACAATTAGATCAAAAATTAGTGGCCAAATAATCCAAAAATGTGTAAATTTGCAATTAAGTCCAAAATAAAGGTAAGTTCTAAAACCTAGGGTAAAATCACAATTAAGCAAGTAAAACATGGGTCAAACATGGATTTTTGTAATTAAAATAATCAACAAAATGGTATTTATCACAACTCCACCTTCCTTCTAAGCATGATGATTTGATCAACATCAACAATGCCTCATCGGTGACTGACCCTCCGACAGCCTCAGACAGAATCATAGTTTGCAGAATCGCGATCCTGGATCTACGATCCTACGCCACAAAACGATCCAGAATCGCGCAGAATCATTTTTTGTAGCAGGATCGCAGCAGGATCGGTAGGATCGGACAGGATCGGACAGGATCGTATAGGATCGGACAGGATCGGAACAGGATCGATGAAAGCTTTAAGAGGTCATAACTTTTGACTCAGATTGAACCACGTGACCTATAATATATCAAATTGAAACTCGTTCAAAGATCTACAAGTTAGTTTTAAGATTGAATCCCAAAAAATATTATTTAAAGCCTTTTTAGAGGCCCAGAAGATTATTAATCTTTTTTATTATTTTTTTTATCTTTTACATCGTTAGTGTTAGGGTTTTAAGATTATTTAAATATCTATTTAATTATTTTTTAGTTAGTTTTTGATTAATAATATTATGTTATATCTTTTTTCTAAAATGATGAGTCTTTAAATGTCTATTATCTAATAGGTTGACAATTAAATTGGATCATCTTGTAATAAATAGAATATTCTTGAAGTTAAACGTGATTATTTTCATTATAGTGTTAATAAAAATTATATATTTTTTCATTTTAAGGGTTTTTGATAGGATCGTACGATTTTACGATCCGATCCTGACCGATCCGATCCTGACCCCAAATCGATCCTGTGTAGGATCGCGATTCTACGAACCTTGGACAGAATCAATACTAATATTTTTTTAACATATCAACATAATTTTTTTATTTATTATTCTACCATTCTACATTGTCTTGCTTTTATCTTTAATTTATAGTCTCATAGACCGGACTTAATTAAGATTTATATATTTCAATTCTTAATTTCTTTATTTACAATTGTTGGATTTTATGTTTTGATTTGTTATATTAATAATTTTTTATAAGATTTTTCCACTCCTAGACGATTCATAATATGAAAGATATTAAGTCAGTGAACTTTTTGAGGAATGACTCACGTCTATCAAGAATTTCAAACTATATAAACTATTTTATCAGTACTCGTGTTTTTATCGTGGTAGTTATTGTTAATACATCCATTGCACGTATTTATATGTTGATTTTGTAAAATATTTTTTTTAAATATTTTTTTTTACATTTTTAGGTGAAATACGAAGTATTCCTAGCCTTCTCGGCTCTTTTGGTATCCTACATTTTTTATTATTATTTTATTAAAATATGAATAAACACTTATTCCTACTCATATAATTCAAAGGAAGCCACATTATAATTAATTATTAATAAGTCAAGTACTAAACCATGTATGAGAAAATCAAAACTTGAAATATTTTAAACATATAAATATATTACTTGACAACAGTTACAAAGTTTTTTCTTTTAAATTTTTGGTAAATTAGCATATATTGAATAGACTACCATAACAACATTCTAGAGTTTCCACCTTAATAAGTATTTTAATTTCAAAATAACTCAGAAGATACTTGGCTTATGCACATTTGGACTAACTACCTTCCATATAGCATTGCACTTGCTCATTTCAGACAAATAAATTATATTTCTATCCAATCCTCATCAAATACATAATTCTTAGATCACCACAGCCATTGATTCACTCCGAATCGACGGCTATTAACATTTAGGAATTTGTTCCTCCGCAATATATAATCTATCGTCGCGTAGAGAACTAATCGATCTATTTTCGTCTTCCTCTCGCTTCGAATTCCGTCATCTCTTCGGCATTCGCATACCTAAAAGTTAGCTATATTTGATCTACTCTTTTTTCCTATGGATTTTGGAAATGAGCCCCACATCTTTCAACACTTGGGTGACTTGCTTGATATACCCCATGATAGTCCACTAGATTGTCTTCGATATTTCCCCGCCGATCATCATTTGAATGGCATGGAAATCCCGGTAGCCATGGAGGGCTTGCAACCGATTAACACATCGAGTCACACCCCTAGAGATTCGGTTATTAACACCCAACTCAACAAATCTTTCCAAGAAGGTCATGTTAATATTCCAAATTTGGTAGTTGGCGATCAAAGGCATGAAGTGTCTCGTACCGATGTAGGAAGTGAACTTGACAAAAACAAAGACGTGCAAGTTCAAAAGAAATCTCGTCCGGCGAAAGGGCGCCAGTGGACTACTGAAGAAGATAGGTTTATATTCTCTTTATGTTTTATTTTCCCCCTCTTATTTCTTAATAAGTGTGTTATTGTTTACTCTAACATAATACATATCGGTTTAGGATATTAATCATCGATCTTGTGATTTTGTTTTGTAGAATATTGATTGAATTGGTTGAGAAACATGGCCTCAAGAAATGGGCTCTTATTGCTCGAATGCTAAAGGGGAGAATTGGAAAGCAATGTAGAGAAAGATGGCACAACCACCTAAGGCCTAATATCAAGGTTAATTTGTATCTATTTTCTAGATTTATTTCTTTATTTGTTTGTTCAGTAGTTTTAGACTCTTCTCTCTTATTTTAAGAAACCAAACATAGAAAAGGAAAGGAAATAAATGAAGTGAAAAATAAAGAAAGTTAATTAATTTTTATAATATATTATTATTTAATAATATATAATTAATTTTATTTATTCCTTGCTTATTTTTTGTTTTAAAAATGATTTTGTAACGTATAGAACTTTTAGGTATACTATTAATATTAATACGTTATATATATATCGATATGATATGTGTGATATATCAAAATTTTTGATATTTTTCTAAATTTTACGTTATTTCTACTACTGAGTTTTTATTTTAATAGTCAAACTTTACCAATTAATATATGAAATGTCCAACTCCAATCTTTTATTTTCTTTACTAGTTAAGAGAACACAATTAATTAGTTAAAGGATAACACTAACGTAACGATAACTATTGACTAACTATATATAGTTGCATGCTCTTGTAATGCATACGATATGATCTTGTAGTTTGGTAATTGGACGGAAGAGGAAGAAATGATTCTGATACAAGTTCACTCTGAGGTGGGCAATCGTGGGTCGAGATCGCCAAGCGACTGCCCGGTCGAACCGAGAACGCCATTAAGAACCACTGGAACACCAAAAGGCGCAGGCACTCTTCCTTCCAGCAGAACCGCAAGTCCAGTAGGGATAATGGCACGGCTAGTCCACACTTAACCAGCTACATCCAGAGCTTGAATCAAAAGAAACCCTCCACTGAAAGCAGCAGCAGCAGCAACAACAAGGAGATCATCAATTACACAAATCCAAGCTATTTAAACCAGACCACAACTCCTGCTCCAGTGTTGGAGCCCCAAGAGAACATATTACAGCCTCAGCCGCAGCCTCAGCCCATGAATGTCGACGATGTCTTCGACGATAATGACGGACTGCATTCCCTCCTCGACGGTTGGGACTGCGATAAGGATGAAATGAACCGTGTGTTTGAAGAACTGGCTGAGGGTCATGTGTCGCCGATTCGTTCAAGTGATCAGCATTTGGAGAAAGAAATGGCGGCGCTGATGGAGATGATAGATGAGGCCACCGAGAAGACCACCGAGTAGAATAATAAAAAGGGGCGGCAATACTTATTCTGGCGATCAAAAAGACAATTTAAGATTTGAGACCATACAGCATGCATAAATAAGTTACTGAAATTATATTTCGAAAGATGATAATTTTGTTATGAGAATTGAAAATATTTGGATGTCAGAGATATTCTGCATCATGACTTTGTTTGCTTGAAATTCCATCATGCTTCAAACTGAAGAAGTCATCCTCATTCTCCTAAACTTTTTAGGAACAATCAGAATGTGTCAATCTGCCAAAGTTTGGGAATTAGAGCACTGCGTTTCGGTAAATATTTTAGCTAATCTTTTCGATCGACGAGGTGATTGCTAGATTTATGTCCGATTTCACATATCATTTGGCTTGCAATCAGCGTGAAAATACCAAAAATAAAATAAACAAGAACAAGAACAAGCTAAAGATTCAGTACTTTCACATAATTGAGCAGCCGCTGCCGGCGTTCTCGTCACTGAAGAAGGTGGTGTACGGTTCACTGTAATGCGGGGGCGGCGGTGGGGGCAAGTGCATGTTGTACATCGTCACCGGCGGTGCCCGGGAGTAGGCCATCGTCGGCTGAAAGGCCGGTCGATCTTGCATCATCATCATCATCCTTTGCTGCTGCAGCTGCTGCTGTTGCTGCTGCTGAATCATTGCGGCCATATGCTGCTGCTGATACGGATTCACGGCCGGAATCACCTCAGCCGCCGGCGGGATATTCGCCACGTGACCAACGGGAACTTGCATTTTGCCCGCCGGAAAACCATGGCCCACCATGCCGCCGATTCCGTTCTTCCCCTGCATCTTCTTTGCTAGATCGACGTCATGCGCATCGCCGTTAAATTTCCCAGCTTCGCCATTGGGACCGGCCTTGTTGAAGTTGCCGTTCCCGGTGGCAGATCCGGCATCTTTCTTACCGTTCTTTCGGTCGGCGTTGCTACACACAGTTCTACCGTGCGCCGGAGGAACTTGATCGCCTTTCTTGGCTTTCAATTTCGGAGTCGAAATCGCAGGCTTGATCTTGATGTTCCTGAAGTCTTCACCGAAATCCGCATCGAAGCAGTCGAACTCATCCATGTCGTCATCCTCCTCCTCCTCGAAATCGTCTTCTTCGTCGTCATCGTCGTAGCCCTGACACCCTTTGGGAGGCAAATCGAAGTTGACAGATTTGAGGCTCCTCCGAGGTGGGAAATTAAGCAGCTCCATCGGAGGCATCAACCCGTTGTTGGGGGCTTTGACTTTCTGCAGTTGCTGCAAATGCTGCTGAAATAGTGGTGGTGCTGTTGGATTGGGTTGTTGAAGCTTTAGATCTTTGCCGCCGCCGCCGCCGATGATGCCATTTCCACCACCCTTCGCGGCTTGCTTCTGCTGTTGTTGCTGTGGCTTCTGGTTGTTGTTACAGCCCTTGGGAGCCCACAGCTCGGCATGCTTCCCAGCTTTGGCAAGCTTCTTGAGCAGGGCTGCAGGATCGACATTGCCTGACACAGTCACCTTCCCTGCCTCTGCATCTATGCTGGTCGTGTAAACGCCTGATCAATTGAAGCACGGAAGAGAGCATCAACGAGGGTAAAGAAATCAAAAGGAAACCATTTGAGAACCAGTACCGTCGACTTTGTGGAGCAGTTTCTTGACCTTGTTCTTACATCCATCACAATGTATGTTCACTTTCAGAGTGCACGTCTGCAAACGGAGCGAGACCTTGAGACCAAAAACCCAACGGCAGATTCGTCAACAATGAAAGTTCACCTGGATTTTAAGGAACTTGGCGTCGTCTTCTTTATTCATCGTCCTGTTCCCCTGTTCACCACGACGACAAGAGCAATGCACCAATTCTCTTGCGGCAAGAAGGAGAGAGAGATTAAGAGAAATCCACCGGGAGGAACTTGCGGTACAATGATTTTTTTTCCCTCACAACAGAGAGGAAGGTCAAGATCGAAGAGAAGAATTGTCCTTTCTTCTCGACGCAGTTTGGATGGGCAAAGCAGGGTCCCATTTTTGCTCTTTATAATCTTTTGAATATTCTAAACAAAGAAAAGTTTCTTTTGACTCAACAATGAAACTAAGGCGCGCACCATTCCGTTCTTTTGGGTTCAACGAGACGGGAATCTGACTGCAAACCCTTCCACTGCTCGGCAAACGGAGCAGAAGCCGGGGCGCGTCCAATTATGTCAATCCGTGAGAATAATACATCAATTTAATTTGATAAAAGATATACACTGAGTCTTAAGGCTCCATACAATCTATCAGCCCCGAGATTAAGGTGCAACGATAGTACGATTAATCACTATTTTATATATTTATGGTTCGATCCTTAATTACGGTATATTTATAGAATTTTTTTTTCCAAATAGAATACGAATTCTGAGACGCTGGACTTCTAGACTGTCACTGCGAACGCTTCCCGATTCATCCTGACGGCTGATGGGAAACTTCCATACAATCTAGTGAGAATAATACATCGATTTAATTTGATAAAAGATATATACTGAGTCTCAAGGCTCCATACAATCAATCAACCTTCGAGGTTGAGTGTAGCGATAGAACGATTAGTCGTTATCTTAGATATTCATGATTTAATCTCTAACTACTACGTATTTATAAAAAAAAATTTCAAATAAGACGTGAACCCTGAGATGTTGGACTTCTAGACCGTCCACTGCGAGCGCTTCCTGATTTATCCTGACGGTCAATGGAAAACTTTCGTGAAGTCGAACCGATAACCCAAAGTTGAAAAAATCTCGTTAATTATTTATATATATATATATATACCATCTATCAAGAAATAAAATAGGTTGTTCAAGATTTAACAAAGTTCGTTAATTATTTCTTATAAAAAAATAGAATGATCATCATACGAGAAAATATTTCTATTTGTTATTTAATTTGATAATTTTACTATACAGTAATTAACTAAATTAAGTCACGAGAAAAAATCAACTTAATTGTAATGAAGATGATTATGTTTATTTTATTATATAAAGAAAGATAAATTAGCAGATTAATGAGTAATTAACGATTAAATGATTGAGAGATGAAATTTTTTTATTAAATCATTATTTATTAGAATAAATACATCAACTTCTAATCAATCTGATTGATATAAAGAAAAAAAACAACTTAATCATCCATATGCTCGGTGACTTAATTAAATTCTCAGGCCTGTGACCTGTGACCTGTGAACTCAGAGACGGCTAAAAACAAAGTGGTGGTGGTGGTGGTGAGTTAAAGCTGGGCATGTCAGACGGGCGCTCGTAATTTTGGATACGGGTGGGCGAAGGAGCAACGTGGTATGAATGCTTCTTGTCTTTTTGCCGCATCGGAGCCCCAACTGGGCTCTGCTTTAAAGAGGAGGAGGAATGAGGAGCGTGACAGACAACCTGACCATCTGCTGCTGCCGCCTTTGCCTCACCGAGGACGTCGCCAGACCTGACGGAGTATTAACTCCTCGCATTAATTCATCCTCCCCATTTCCACCTCCGCAAAATTTTTTTTCAAGTTCTCGAAACGCCACCGGGCAACGAACGGCTGATTTAGTCAGAAAAATGTGATGCGACCCAGTAACGTCAGGGTCAAAAGACTCCATCGTTAAGAGATAAATTCCACGAGGTCCAATACTTATGCCAAGAGGACCAAGGACATCTACAATTTGAATAAGCTATTTATCAACCTATTAAATCATTGATCAACTTTAAATACAATCAAACTATCTTAATTTATTTCTCTTATTTAATCATGTAATGTTATATATAAATGACCTTACCCATATAGTATTATTATAAGTTGCTTCCTAACCATTTCAAAGCATAATATTCCAAATAAAGATATATTTACTTACAAGTTACCACACTTCTCTTATATGAAGCTGTATAAACATTGATATACATCAAATAAATTAACTTTATTTAGAAGTATGCACACACACTTGGAGAAAACTTTGCGAACTAACATATTGAAAGAGCCTGTTCATGATTCCACATTGATCTCTATAAATCGTTCGACAGGCTGGCGGCATATGGGACATTTATTTGACTGCCGACTTAAAGCTTCTGCACATTCACTGCACAAGCACTGGAAGAAGTAAAAACTATCAGAAAATCTCGCCTAAAAGGTTAGATAGTATCATCTTGTATTAAGAATTTACTAGTGCTCCTCAGAAATTAGTAAAGAGTATAATAAGTTTGTCAAATTTCTTACCAAGTGCCTACAAGGAAGTACAGTGGTGTTCCTTGGTTCTGACAAACAAATTACACATTCCTTTCCATCATCAGATTCGTCCACACCACTGGCTACTTTTGGTTCTGTGGAGCTTGCAAGACCAAATATTTCTCGCAATTCATATTGTACGCCATCAATCCACAATTTCTGCTTTACTACCTTGACTTGAAAAGTTCCATTACTATTCTTCTCTATGACAGCTTGAGTAATTTGTGAACAGGGAGAATTTGATGGCATTTGGCATGATTCAGCAGATACAACCAATGGGAATGTATCTCCTGGTGAAGGATGTGCAAGCTCATCCAAATCGAAGAATCCCAAGTCGATTCCAGATCCTGAAGGTTGGATGAATTTTTGCCCATGACCTTCTACAAAGGCTATTTTCTTGGGAGTGTAAGCGTCAGCATAAAAAGGAACGATAGCACCTTCTGGTCCCTCCTTAGCGAAGTAACAAATAATGATGCTGATAAGAAACAAAACAATGAAAAATATTTTAACTAAAAAAATTGCTAAGACTTAAATATGATTGCAAATAATTGGACAAATGCTGGGTGCATATGTGCAATTAATAAAACCGTATTATTTATTCCATGATAAGTTTACAAAGGTTCAGAAGTATTCTTCATCATCATCATTATGGAACCATGTGGAGCCTAATTATTTAAGGTTAATCGGTCAGATATGTTATATGGCTAGCTATGCTATATGAATTTTATTCCTTGATTGAGCTCTATGCAAGGTTTATGATATTGAGTTGGTTGAATACTGTCAGATAAGATCCTTAATTATATGGATCAGGATTGATTTAAATTAACCTGATTATGACGATAAAATTCTATACATGATTAGTTTGATTATAGGAATTAAGTAATAGATATATCATAATTATAAGATTCTCTTTCCCTCCTTATGTATATAAATATCTATACGTATTCATATTATTATATTAAAATAAATTATCTCTTTCTTTTACAGATGGTATCAGGACAAATTCTCCTTCTCTGACTTTTTTTTTCTTTGCCACCACTACTATTGTTGCGCTTTCTGCTACTACGATGCCCCTTACTATCGATTTCGATGTTGACGTTCTTTGCTGTCGATTTCAGCGCCGACGTTCTTTGCTGTCGATTTCAGCGCCGACGTCCTTTGCTATCAATTTCGGCACCGATGTCCCTTGCTGCCGCCTTCTACTACGGCTACGGCTGCCTGCTGCTGGATCAACCAGCACTTATCTAATCTGCTACTACTCAGGTTCTGTCTTTGATTTCCCTTGCTAGCGTCTTGACACTGATTTTTCCTCATCTTCCGACACTTCGACAATGGTTGCTTGCGGCCGAGGATTCGTTCAGGGTCGTAATAGTAGTCGTGGTCGTGGAACTGATACCACCAGGAGTAGCTGTCGGTTCTTTCAAGGCCATAATAGTAGTCACGATCGTGGTCGTGGAACTAATACCACCAGGAGTAATTGTTCGTGTGTTCATTGTGATCGTCCCAACCATGCCTCCGAGAAGTGTTGGGTGAAGTTTGGTGAACTTGACTAGGCTAATAATCCATCTACCGAACTATCGACTCCATCACCAGACACTGGCAATCATGAAGATATGATCTATATTTCTCGTACTGATTATGAGAAATTCGTTCGCTCTTCTGCTAGCATTCCTTCTGCCACTACTGCCTCATTCTCTCTAGGTAGGTTTGTTGTGTCTTGTGATAAGTCTTGGATACTGGATTTCAGTACGTCTGCTCATATTACTAGTAACAAGTCTGTTTTCTCTTCCTCTTTTATTTCCTCATCTTTATCCCTGTCCGTCTAGCCAATGGTACATATTCTCCGATTACGGAAAGAGGTATTGTCAGACCCACTGCAAATATCATTCTTGAAAATGTTCAATTTGCTCCTAAATTGCCTATTAGTTTACTGTCCATAAGCCAGTTAACAAAAGATCACAATTGTTCTGTATCCTTGTATCCATCTTATTGTATTTTTCAGGACTTGCACACAAAGAGGATGATTGGTAGAGGACGAGAGTGATGGCCTATACTATCTGGATTTGATTACACCTGTACGTTCCTGAGCACTCTCATCAATTGTGTCCCCTTATCAGTGGCATTGTCGTCTAGGTCGCTCATCTTCTTTCGCTTTCTAAAGTTTAGTTCCGTTCCATCTACTTATTTCCAATGTGAGACCTATGAGTTTGGCAAATATCATCGTACTTCTTTCCTTCTAGAGTTGATAAACGTAGTTCTTTTACATTTGAACGTATTCATTATGATATTTAGGGACCTAGTAAAGTCGAATCTAGAGGAGGTTTTTAGTATTTTATAATTTTTGATGATAATTATTCTCGCATGACTTGGTTATAATGAAATAAAAACTCAATATCCTGTGGCCTTGCGTATTCTTCGTACTAATAATGCACTTGAGTTCACTCAGAAGACAATGTCTATATTCTGTGATTCTCATGGCATAATATATCAAACTTCTTTTTCATACACTTCCCAACAAAATGGAGTTGTCGAACGCAAACACCGTCATATTTTAGACGTAACTCGTACTTTTTTTTGTCACATCCATGTTCCTAAGTATTTTTGGGGTGATGCTGTTCTCATAACTTATTTTCTCATAAATAGAATGTCGTCTACTGTGTTACATGGGGGTATCCTTCTCTTATCTTCGTCTTGGCAAATCTCTTTTCTTTGTGTCTCCTCGCATATTTGGTTGTGTTTGTTTTGTTCATAATTTTAATCTTGGCTTGGATAAATTGTCTCCTCGCTCTATTAAATGCATCTTGCTTGGATATTCTCATACACAAAAGGATATCGTTGTCTTGATACACTCACAAAACGTAGTTACACCAGTGCCGATGTTAAGTTTTTTGAGTCCCAACCATACGTTTCTTCCTGTGTAGCTCAGTCACATGATACATTAGTGTCTCCTCCATTACCTATCCCACCATCCATGATTCTCCATCTCCTAAACCATTGCAGGTGTACACGAGGCGTGCTCAGTCAGAACCAGATGTCCCTCACATCCTCTTCCTCAAGCTCCTGATTCTTGAATTCTATTAGAATTCTATTCTCCTTAGATGTCAATCAATCTTGATCAATGTATTAGCTAGATGTGAAGAATGTTTTTCTTTTTGGCGATTTTCACGAGAGTGTTTATAGAGCAACCTCCGAGGTATATTGCTCAGGGGGAGAATGCTACTATGGTTTGCAAACTTAAAAAGACTATTTATGATCTTAAACAAAGCCCCAGAGCTTGGTTTGATAAATTCAGTAAGATAATCTATTAAATACGGTAAAATAAAGTACTGATTCATGAAATTTCAGAGGATTTATTGGATTAAACCTCAAAGATTTAGGTTGTGGTTGAAACAAACCAAATTGGAAGGGCTTACGTGCTATTAAACCTAACACAAGGGGGTGGATGGTAATAGACCGAAATTTGGGACGAGGGTAATACTTCGAGTTGTGAGGGGTTTTCTACAAATTAACGACTCACATATAGACCCTTTCCTCTCCTCCTCTGCCTGATCTCTCCTGTACGCAATCGGCCGAAGACTTTTTCTCGCAATCTCCTATGCTCTTTCTTGAACTCACTCCAATGTCGATGCCTCTCCACGCGGAAGCTCGGCGATCTTCTTCAAGTTCTGGACGGGAGCCAAGTCCACACCAAGAAAGGGGCGGCGGGGGCAAAGGAAAGCTTGGGTTGTCGCTAGATCTCTCTGGATCGGAGCAGTGGGGCACCAGCGCATGCCCTAGGTAAGATTTTGGTTCAATAGGTCTCTACTGAATTCATATTTTGGATGGGTGATTTGCTAGTATCTTGGTTTCTACCGTGTGATTTGAATATGAAAATGGATTTAGTGCGATGGTTTGATATATGGATGTGAGTGTGTTTGCAATTAGGGACCTTGGTTGTATTCTTGTTCCGGCGTTTGATTGGTTGATCATGGGCATTAACCTCAGGTAGGATCCGTTTATTTAGTGTCGTTCTTGATGGATCGTCTCTGTGGGATTGCTTCTGATGAATTGTTTCTGATTTGATTGTTTCTGGTGGGTTTCTGTTTAGATCGATTTCTAATTTAGATCAGTAGAAGTAATTGGATGGGTGTTATGTTCGGATTTGAAATTCTTGCCGTGAATTCCATTCCTGTTGATCTTTGTTGAGAATCCTAGATCTGTGATGGAGCGAATCAAGGATTGAAGTGGATTATTGTTATGGATTTACCGTAAGCATTGTTGTAAAAGTCGGCCTAGGCGGCCGCCTAGGCGCTAGGCGGCGCCCCACCATGGTGCCGCTTAATGCCGCCTAGCGCCGCCTAGGCGCCAACTAGGCGCTAGGCGGTAGTCCTCCGCCCGACTACCGCCTAGCGATTTTTACAACCTTGACCATAAGTATGATTTGAGATGAGCTACTGGTTGATTGATCACATTGTGGTTGTCTTCCTTTGACCTCGCGGTGAGCCATTGGGGATGGGATGCATGGTTGTTTGGACTTAGTTATTGTGCAGCTATTGTTCAGATAGAGGTGTAGTTTAGTTTTGAGTTCTGATTTCTGTTCATTTGGATCTGCTGATCCTCCTACCGCGAGCCCTTGTATTGGGAGTTAATAGGGTATTGGAATGTTGTGAGCTTCACCATGTTTTGCCGTGCGTTGGGGGAATTGATAGTTCTATCGAATGGTTGATGTAGTTTAACCAATGATGTACCGACCCACAATTACACATGGATTAGTTGGAAACGAATCATTTAATTACGGTTAATCAAATGAGTGGGATAAATAAGATTGGACCTAGTAAGGCTTTGGTGGGTTAGTTTAGTTAATTTCTACTTGTGCAAATAGTTAAACATATATCTTTTGATATAGAACATTGATTGGTTCACTTCTGCACTGCTTGGATGGGGGTTCTCTACTATGCGGACTTCTTCATTTAAGGCGGGTACTTTTTGCTTGTTCATTTAGTACCACTCTATCTTATGCATGACTTGTTTATTATTTGCAGTAGATTTATTACCTTATATTTGCTACCGTTGTTATCCTGCTTGATCTTTGAGATGATCAAATTCCTGCTTATACAGTTTCGTTGTTTGACATTCTTATCCTATAGAGTACTTACATGTGCATGTGTCCATAGATATAGTGTATGTCACTTTGTATCTGCATTGATTAATTGCATGGTATACTTGCATGTATACCTAGTTGTATGATCATTAGGTCATGATACATGTGTACGACTTGTGCATGTTAGGTTGAGTTATGGATGATGATCTGGTGGGTGTTGCATGTGTTAGAGTCATGCACCATCCCTGCATTGTTGCATGCTGACGATCATCGTCAGTCTCATCTTGGATCTGCACACATGACCACTCACGGATTAGTGGATACCAGCGGGTGTGTGTAGTTGCTCTGCGCTGCTCCCTCGGACGCTCAGGGGTAGTGGTTCCGGAGCATGGTAGCAGACAGGGATCCCTCCTTCCAGTGATATGAGGAGATGAGAGAGTTATCTCCCCTTTATGATTTGGGATCGGAGTATTACTTCACATCATCATGTCCACTCAATCACTCAGGAACAATGATGACAGAGTGTGTACAGTTGTCACAACCCTATCCACTCGGTCGTTTACTTATGACCTGTGACGGTGGCTTGACTGGCGTCAGGGGTGACACATGTCATTGCATCATGTGCATATGATGTATTGTGCATTTGTTTGTGCTTACTGCATATGTTTGACATGCATATACAGGAGACAGTTACATATTGGATTGTGTTTTGTACTTGATGTTATATAGGGGTTAATTGCGCCACCCTGTAGGATAGATGGATTCTGATATGTACATTAATTCAGTAGTTCAATTTTGCATATTCTAATATTCTCATGAAGTTGTACCTTGTTATTTCCTTATAGCTTGTATAACTATTTATGTGTCATGCATATCTATTTCTAATACCCTCAGAGTTCGCTTGGACTCACCACCCATTATCATGTTTTGATCTTCAAGTTGATGTCTGTTAGGAGAGCCCAGTTGTCAGTCCCCTGCCTTCGACGACTCCGGCTTTGGTTTTTCTGTTTCATTTTCGGATATTAGTATGTTATATTTTATACTTTGTATTGATTTGCGTCGTGGGCTTGTATTTAGGTTGTATTGTTGCATGAACTGTACTTTTGAGTCCTTTGTTGGACTTTATGTGATATGGTTTGCTGCGCGCCTGCCCGAATAGCAAATCAGGTAAGTTTTTATTGGATTTATGCTATGGATGCATTATCTTTTATGTTCTCCAGCTGGGATTGGCCATGATATATTTATTTGAGGTCATGGAGGTCATATTATGCTTGTATGTATGTATTAATGTTTCATATTGTTCGTCGTACAGGAGAGATACTGTTCGATTTTATATCGGGCAGCGGCTCCTCTCCAGAGGCGTGACATAATCACTATTATTGGAATTAAACACTGCAAATCGGATCATTTTGTGCTTGTACGACAAAGCACGAATGAAATTATCGCGCTTATGGTTTATGTTGATGACATCCTAATATCTAGCAATGATATAGGTGGGATAGATAAAACTAAGAAGTATTTGCAGTAACACTTTGTGACAAAGGATATGAGACGTCCTAAGTATTTCTTAGGAATTGAAATTGCTCACAACAAGTCTGGAGTTTTATTATGCCAACGGAAATATGCTATAGATTTACTCAAAGAAACTGGATTGCTTGGAACGAAGCTAGTTGATACGTCTATGTATATCAATTCAAGTGTTTGGAATGATACTGGAGAAATCTTTGAGGATAAGGCAAAATACAGATAGCTTGTTAAGAAACTCATCTACTTAACAATAACGAGACCTGACATCTTCTTTGTAGTTGGAATAGTTAGTCAATTTATGGATAATCCAAAGCAAGTTCACTAGGATGCCACTATCAGGATTCTTAAGTACATTAAAAAATCTCCAGGAAAAGGGTTGACATTTAAGAGAAATGGACACCTAAAGATTGAAGCTTATTCTGATATTGACTATGCTGGATCTAAGATCGACAGGCGGTCCACTTTTGGGTATTGCATTTACGTAAAGGAAAATCTAATAACATGGCGAAGTAAAAAACAAATTGTTGTTGCTAGGTTGACTGCCGAAGCTAAGTACAGAGTCATGACTCACATTGTAACAGAGATGTTATAGCTGAAAAATTAAGGTTCGCCTACAATGAACCACTAGCAATGTACTATGATAACCAAGCCGCTATTCACATTGCAAGTAACCCAGTTTTTCATGAGGACTAAACATATAGAGGTTGACTGTCATTTTATTCATGACTGTGTAATGAGTTAGAAAATTATCACTCCATTCACATCATCGTCTAACCAAGTTGTTGATGTTTTTATTAAAGCATTAGGAGGAAAACGATTCTCAGAATTTTATGATAAGCTGTATATGATTGACATATATGCTCCAGCTTGAGGGAGAGTGTTGAAAACTTTCACAGATTAGATCCTTAATTGTAGGGATCATGATTGATTTAGATTAGCTTGATTATAGGATAAAATCCTTAATTGTAGGGATCATGATTAGTTTGATTATAGGGATTAAGTGATACACATATTATAATTATAGGATCCTCTTTCCCTCTTTATGTATATAAATACCTACATGTATTCATATTATTGTATTGAAATAAATTATTTCTCTTTTACATAGATTAAGATTTACGAAGGGAATATAGACTTGCATAGAGTTCAACAAAGGAAAAACATGTACGCAACCCCAAATAGTAGAGACTTGAGAAAATCACAACTGGAGCAGTTATAATGTCCACAAATTTGTACTTCTTAGAGACTACTAAGATGCTCAAGTAAAATTCCAAAGGGAATCTTATTGAGCAGTCCACTATAGTTAGAAAAGAGAGCAGGCAGTGTTTATGCCAAGGTAGAACTTATGTGCTGATCATAAATGAAGTGCTATAAAAATAAAAATATAATATAACAAAAAAAAAAAGATCATTCTGATGATTTGATCATCATTTAAATTTACAACACGATATTTTTTTGCCTCAATAAGCTGTTAGGATCTAGTTCAATTATTTACTCATGAAAACCATAAATACAGAATACTCAGCAACTTGGACTAAAACTATTTTGTGATGGCCCAACATATAGCAGTGCCAATTAGTACAATCAAGAAACAAATAATGGTTACATAATGCACTGGCCAATGCCAATCGAATTGACTGAACTATCCCACCAAGAGCCACTATTGGACCATTAAATCTGGTGCCACTATTTTAATGGTTTAAAATTTAAATACTTATTCTCCCTTAAATTTGAGTGATACGACTAAATCAACAAACCCATTTTCTAGTAATAATATTACGAATAATTTAAAATAAAATAGAAACCATGGATGAAGTAAAACACAATGGACCAAAAAGAAAATCCTTTGTTCCTACATTCAGCTTTTTCAATTTCCCTGGGAAAAATCTCAATGAGTGATCTTTAACCCATCTGACTGTAAAATAATCAATTAGTGATCTCTTTAAGTGCAACTTTCCAATGATTACAGTAGACTAGTCACCGATGCAGTCTTTTGATTTCAAATAAATCAAGGATTGCAGTGTGGAGAATCCTAAAATTTATGTTAACCAAAAGAATATAGACACAACAATAACAATCAAACCTTATTCTACTAGGTATGATTGGCTATATGGGCCAAAAGAATATGGATACAAGCTGAAAATTAAGAAAATGCAGAGACAAGAAAATATTTGGCATGTAGCAAACTGACTGACCAAATGACATTGTCAGAGAATGGAGATAAAGCAATCGCTAAGAGGGTAAATATCATTCAACCAAATTCGCAGAGCTGGGCTCGAGGATTGTATTCTTTTTTCATAGATTTCTAGCACTATATAGGTTCACCGACTAATCATAGGATTTTATCTTATCAGCCAAGTTAATAACCTAAACAAGGAATCCTAACCCATTTTTCAAGGTAAAGTCCTAAGTAGTTGAGTTGTTAGTTTGAGAAAAATTTACGTTAAGAAAACAGAAATGTGATTTCTCTTGAAATGTCTTTTATACAGTGGATTGGAAGTTAAGTTTCTTGACCTTGAATGCAGGCCTAAAGAGGAAACATGCCGAAGCTTTTGCGTGCATGATATTGTACATTCAAGTGATTGTACAAATTGTATACCTTAATTACATTATCTAATATGCAATCTGATACGTTGGAAAACACAAAATACATGTATCACTTGCACACTAGGATGTTATGGAATGTGAAGTCAAAGAAAACAGCCAAATGAATCTGCTAGTGGCATCACATTTAATGCAAAACACTCTGCATATACCCACTCTCATGCATTGGCAATGACAACGTAGGCCAAGCACAAATGACGCACAGCACAGATGTAGGTACTGACTGATAGGAAGCCCATCATCTATATCATTTGTGCATGCCCAAACACCTCGGATCAAGGTTCATGAAAAAAATTGTACAAGTTTGTATCTACTATAATATGTTGAGTTAATCAACCTAAGCAATTCATATAAAGTAGAATCTTCTACATCTACCACAATTTATCGAACTGATCGACATAAGCAACTTATACACAATAAATTTGTAAATCTACCACATAATACATAAAAAAAAAGCATATAGATATATGTTCGTAAGGCTTATAACTAAATGTGCTTTACACTAGGATCCTCTGTTATTAACATAACTATGTAACTACTAAATCTATTTAACACTGACAACCTATGGTAGATAAGTCCTATACTATATAGGATTGTTATCTTTTTAAATAAACAATCTATCAATTGGCATTGGAACTCTTTATCTATCCCCGTACTATCAAACACTTAATGCTCTAAGTTGGACATTGAGATCTCATCAATCACATCTATGACTTTTAGAAAATGAGGTGTCAAGCACCCAGATCTATACATGCATCAAAGGCACTTAATTAACATGAAGGTGAGCATTAAGCAGTTACTTGATTGATCAAGCCACAATTAAGAAATTCTTTGGTTTGCCTATATAATCTCGAGAACTAAGATGGAAGATAGGGTGGGTTCTTTGCTCACTATGATTCAATCTACGACTTCTTCAATGGCTGCTGGCTATCAATAATCACTTACCCTGTAGAGTGAGGAGTGAAGGGACTCAAATATTCGGGAGGGGCTCTACCTTTTGAGGAAGAGAATTAAAATCACCTTCTACAGCACTTTATATGCATGATCAGGTTAGCATATAAGAAAGTGTACAAGTAGACAGATCAACCTTCTCACAAAATATCATCTAGAAAACAAAATTTGGGTAATAGAGAATGAATATCAAAACCAAGTTCTGGACAATGCAACAGGATTAGGCCATTAGATGAATAAGGTGATTGTCTCAACTTCCACCATATCTATTTGGGAATCAGAGGTCATTTGTGGGTTATTGTTGCATTAAGAGGAATTTCTAAATTTAGAACTCAAGTAAACCATTGAGTATATTTCGGGTTTCAACCATCAATCATATATTTAAGACTAAGCATGCAATCCATTGGAGAACGGAGTGGATACAGCAACACATAATTCATATCATGTGGAGATTAATTAACCTGACCAAGCAGGATAAACCTTTCCTATTTGCCAAATTCTTGGTTACATGACACACATTTAGGATCATGTTCTGAATCGTGTAACCACAACTTCTTTTGGCTCTTAATTTAACACAATAGATCTACTTGGTGCATCAGTCAAGAAAATGGATGATTTAATCTAAATGGGTATAATAAAAGCAATAATTAATTTAAGTGGAGTCTTTAGAGAAACAAAGGAAAATAGATTACACTTGACCCTATTCATGATAAAAGGAACTGATCTTGTTGACTAGGTATATAGAAGACCCATGAACAACAATTCTTAGACCATTAGAAAAACAAAAAAGTAGTATTAAGTAACCCTTGAGGAACTATAACATCAGGGTCTTAAGAGGTGTCAGTCTAATAGGAATAGGTAATCTCTTTTGAAGAAAAGAAAAGAGGAAAAAACTGAACACTAGTTGTATGGTCAACTTGGTAATTGTAGCTCTTATGATTAAGATATAATGCACATTCCTAAAAGATATGTGATAACTAATTTTTATGCATGATGCGTCTTAGGACAACTGTTATTCATTTATGAGTACCTAGAGAAGATGGAACATATCATGTATGAGACGAAGATATTGGTTCATTTAACTTGAGCAAAGATAATTGGTCTAACCAAACCCGTTTTGTGGTTGTAAGAATCTCAGAGCCAATTCTTCTACTTCCTTCAGTTGAAAGCTGGATGAGAGTATGAGGAAAGTCATTCATGGTCGATGAAAGGAGAAAAGAGGAGCAAGAAAAAGATTTATTTTCTTTTTCTTTGTCCCAAACAAATTCTAAGATGTAAGATGCGCGTAGATAGTGGAATACATTTCAATTTTCAACTACCTGGTTCATGGTTTTGATCTCAGCTGAGACAATCCCTTTCCCTTAATCCTACTATAGTTTATTTACTAATTCCGCTTTCTTTCTGATGGGTATATGATGGAAGCCAGGACATTGACAAGATCAAATGGCCGGACAACACATAATTGTTCGCCATAAATAAAGGAATTAGCGCAGAGGCTGGGATCACTCATGAGAATGCAAAGAACAATGGTATAGAAGGAAGAAACAGATATTTTGACTACTACGAAACCACCACAACTCAATAAAAACAAGAAAAATTAAAAATAGGATAACGAGGAGAATCAGATACCTCCCACTGACCACAGCATCAAAGGTGAAGGAGACCAGAAGGAGATCTGGATACTTCTCATCAGGTACCAGCCGGATCGAATCCTTGTGCACGTTGACAACATTCTTCACCTTCTTAGCCTGCTCCACAGACGGCAGGGGCGGTTCTGGCGGCTGACTAGTCATCGCTAAAGAGTGAGGAGGGTTCGGCGGCCACCAGCCACCGCTCCCATTGTGGACATAGTATGGTGTGTAACAAGGGCGGAACATCCAAGGGTTAGGTTGTTGGTAGTAAGAAGTGCCAGGGTTTGCAGGCGAAGGCTCAGGGTAAGGCGTGCTGTAGTAGCGAGGCGGCGGCGGATGAGAGGAAGCATAGGGGACCGCCGTCGAGGCGGACTGATTCGGAGCAGCAGGAGGCGGATTAGGAGTGGAGTAAACCGATGGGGATTGTGGATAGCGATCGTTTCTTCTGCCTTGGCTTGAAGATTGCCCCATGCCGCTTCCTGTCTCGATCGAGGCGAGGAGCAAGAAGAAACGAAGAACGGGAGAGCGTTTGTGGATTGGATTTGGGAGGTTACTCTGCTGCCTTGGAAAGATCAGCCGGCGGATTGGGGAAGATGAGTCTACCGCGGTTAATAACTTGGAAAACAAGAGTCGACTCGTCAACAAAGGGCCGATGGTATTTTTTTTTTTCTTTTAATCTCATCTTCTTTAATTGATTAACCGAGAAAAGAACCTTCTATAACATTTATTAATTGTCATTTCAAACTCTCACGTCTCAATAATAATAATAATAATAATAATAATAATAATAATAAAATTTAAATTTTATTGTAATATTATGAGAAGAGATTTTATTTTATTAATGAATTATGCAGTTTTTTATTTTTATGCAAATTTTTAATGATATTACTAGAGATCATGAATGTGTCTAATATAATATATAAATATATGTAAATTTTATCTTACCCTAAAATAAAAATTTATGTAGTTAAAATTTAAAATTTTAAGTTTGAAATTTTTAAAATATAATTTTAAATTAAAATTTGAAATTATCTTTTTTGAATTTGATAAATTATTTTTTAAAATTTTAATTTTGGATTAAGATTTATATTTTTTAAGATTTATAATTATAAATTTATCTTTTGAATTTATATTTTTAAGATTTGTGATTTTATTTTTAAATTTTTAAATTTAAATATAAGAAGTTGAAATTATAATAAGTCGTGAAATTCTTTTCCTGGTAAAAAAAAATGAAAGTAACTTAATTTTGAACTTTATCAATTCAATTGAGAGATGTTAGTAAATGATCTAGATTCTTAATTAAATAGTAAGATAAGTAAAATATAATTTTTTTAATAATTAAGATGTCTAGTTTCACTTAATTAATTTTGAGGATTTTTCGGAATAAATCTAAAGGGCAACTTAAAATTGAGAAACCAACCTATAAAGATATGGTCTTTGGGGCATACATAATAAGTTTACAAAATTGAACAAGGTAGAATCTCGATAAAACCCAATCTTATCATGTAATAAGTAGTTTAGTTTCTGATTTATTTTTTTCAATGGTATGAGATAGTCGTGGAGGGACCACCGGGTCATGGATTTTTTTTAAGAAGATATCAACCATAAAATATTGGATTTATTTGGGATCAAATCCTAATTGGCTCTTGTGAATGCTTTTCATGTCCCGTTGCCAAGTGCATAAGTTTTCTATCTCACCAGAGAGACCTTACTACAATAGGTAAAACAAATTGAACAGTTGATGCCTTACTGAAGCATCACAAACAAGATTATTAAACCTTCCCTCTGCTTAGGAATAACCGATAATTGCTTTCATGCATGACCTATAAGAGATGATGCCTTACAATATATTGCCATACAATGTTTCCTTTCACGAGAGTTTAATGCTCGTCAAATTTCATGTTTGCGTTTCCTGGTCAAAGAGGGCATGGCATCTGACGGCCACGTTGTATATGAGACCAACTTCAGTGGTACATGATGGAAGGATATCTAAGAACCTTCCAGGAAGTTTTTTTTTAAAAAAAAAAATCCAAAATGATTCATGTAAGGCCAAAGCAGTTGGCATATTATTTTGGACCATGACAGTTGAGTGGTTGACTAATGCATCTCAAGGAAATTCAATTCCCTTATTTGACTTTGCATGGCCGGTGACCACTAGGTTTTTAAATGACTATGTCTATATCTATATATATAATTCTTATCTGTAGCTGCTAAATAAATCGAGTATTTAGATATTAATATTAAAAAAATATTAACAAATATAATAATAAAAAAATCAAATAAGACATCTTAAAATAAAACAAATAATATAAATAACATATAAGGGCAAAGTAATATTCAAGAATCTTGAGGGTATTTTTCTAGTATTTCTAGGTTTAAAGAGCCATTTTTGAATTAAAAATGATTAAAAAAATTAATGGTGCAACTTAAGCCATGTTTATTCCATGATTCATGTGGTTAGTCAGTTTATTCCATATTCCTGTGAAAAAACAAATGAAGTTACATGAATCCTCATGTAGGTAATTCTCAAATACAGACGCCTATCCTGTGGCAGCCCATAATTTAAATAGAAATTCTACCTGGGAAAAAGTCGCCTCTGTAGAAGTCAATAATCTGGATGGATGTAGAACAGAATGCGAACTCAATGTCGGATCCCGTTCAACATCTAAATAATTATTCCACGCTCATCAAAATTCCACATATTTATTACAGATGACAGTAAAATAAATGGAGTTGAGAGATACTCAACACTGTGGAAGTTGAATAACATGGATAAAGTCATAAAGAGCACCTTATATTGCATGGCATTTCCAGTGAATAGAGCATCAAGCTTGTCAATTTGTCATATTACTAGTTATCTCTCCATGAAAGGGTATTGGCAAGCCAAGTTCTGCGGTTAGTATTTTGTAAGCATTTTGTATCTTTTTGGTGACTGGACCAACTTCTCCATTTCCGATGACACGGCCATCAATCATGACAACCTGTTGAAGCTTCTGTTAATTTTTTAGGTCACAAGTACCAAACACCCAAAGGGGTGCATAAACTTCGATACAAGAAAAGGATCAAAGATTTGTCTACGTTAGCAGCTAGAAATTCAGATGCTCCTCAGAACATCCAGTCAAAAAAATTCTAGATATGTAGCATTCTTATTCAATTTGTAAAATAACCATATTATAGACGGGCTAATAGTGTAATTTGAGTAGAATGTTTCGAGATTACTCCAAGTAATATGTGTGCACTCCATCTTAAAGCAGCATGAAGCACGAGTTCATAGATGAAATGATTTATGTGTGCACTTTGCTTACCTTCTGGCACAGGTAGTACACATTGTGCTTGTGTATCTGGTGGGATCATCTTTTTTTCCATTGTGTTACCATTAGGATATGATTGATATCCATGTTGGAAGGTTTAACAAAACGATAACATACTGACAACTGTCACTGAAAACATGATATATCAACAAGAAATCTATTGATTTTCCGAGGAATTACTTGATGACTGAAGGAATGCCAAACCGGAGCTCAAAGCAACAAATGTGCATGTGCATGAGTTCTAGAGCCACAGTTATGATGCTAAGGAACTTAAGATGCAAACCACAGTATGGATTATTTGAGAATGAACTGCGAATATAAGCAAGACATTAGGTTACATTATGGGAGTGATAGTGACAGTGGTAGCAAACTGTGCTACACAGGGTCGACATCTATCGCACATTTGATGAGTTTAGTGTTTGTGTTCAGGGCAGAGTTGCAACAATCCTTCAACAAGAGGCTCATCCTAAGGTGAGATGAGAAGATTCTCTAACAGTCCAGAGATCAACTTGAGATCTGCACAACCTAGATCCAACGACATTCTCACAGGAGAGTGAATCACATTGATCCTGCATGGGTAAGGATAAGAAGACTATTGGTAGAGAAATATCAAATCACTTCCAATTTAATCGCATCCCCTGGTGCAACCAATAATACCTAGAGATCCAAAAGCAAGGGAAGGCTTCAAAGTTGTGTTAGTAGATTTCACCTAGAACATTAAAGTGGAGTTGAGGATAGATCCGGCAATATAAGGTACAATGGAACTAGCTCTCTGTAGCCACAATGATAGAGGATACACAAATTTTCATCATCAACTTCCTCAGCTACGGCAACAAGAATGTGATGTTCCACTATCAGATCTACGCAAAATTGGCTAGTACTACAACATAATTTACATTTGTAAGTTGAAGGTAACCTAGCACTAAAAACATAATCCAAGTTGCCGTAGACACTAGTTTCAATTTCAAAAGCGTTGTCAAAATGATAGTTGGAGATTTTATTCAAATGGTATAGACACCTAGCATGGAACACTGTATCTACCTAATGATGAAGGATATTGATGGCCTACCAACCATCAACAAACTAGTAAATACGGCTCTAGAGATCACAAGCTATGAAGAACTACCACCGAGGGGAGCTTTGTGACCAACTGCCACCAGATTTGCCACAAATTTCATCGTATTTGCTGACAAGAGAAAATACAATCCTAAAATGAAAATGTCAAAGCACTTAACTGGAGGCACCTTTTTTATATTTAAGCATACTTGAGAAGCAACAGTTAGCTATGTGGAGTTTCTACCTCCTATCTTTTCCCCTTTAGCTCTATTAACGTGTATTCTTTAACAGCCCTGACGTAGCTTTTATCAATACAACATGAGCTTGCAGATCAAGTCAGAAGTCAAAAATGGTCAACCTCTAAAATATACAACCGAATAGGAGAGAGAGAGGATCATTCTTCATGATCAAATTTTGGAACAGATGCAAAGACCATGCAACGATCAAGGTTTGAAACCTCTAAGTCAAGCCAAGCTGAGATTTTGGTCCCTGAGGAACTCAAGACTACGCCGTGCATGCCGACTGCTGTGTCGGGTGAAGGGAGGCATCAATGTATGGACATTGAGGAGGGGAAAGAAGGGGAAGGAGAGGAGGCAACCAGTAAAGGGGCAAGGACATGAACTTGACTTTGTCACAGCACTTTTGCTCACGGAAGACTGAAGTGCTTGTGAGACAAGTCCATTAGACAGAAAAGACCTGCATTGGGCCATTGCAAGAGCGAGGTTCCCCTCAATAAGTGAGTGGAATGAAATGTTTCATGAATGCCAATCGGTATGGAACGGACCTTTAAACCTTGATAGCAATTGAATATTAGATAGAATTACATGATCAATAGGAGGGCATGCCAAGTGTGCCAATATATAGTGTAGATACATGAAAAGAAAAGAAAAGAATCTATATGACTATTATCAAACTAGTTATTCAATATTTGATTCTTTCTCAGCATTGAAAATTTTCTTTTGAACCAATCTCAATGATTCATCATAGTGGCATGGTATTGGCATCATATGGTCTGACAAGTGTAGGTCTCGTGCAAGTTAGTTAGAGCAGGGTGAATAGCTTTGCAAATTCAAACTTGATCTTTTGCTATTTCTCAACAAAGATAGATTAATTAAGCAATTAAAATAATCAACAACATAACAGAAAAAACAATAAAAGACAGAAAGAGTTTAGTTGGTTGCAATCGAGAAGGTTGCTAATCCAAGTCAGGTAGTGGAGAATAACTCCAAATAAAGTTGTATCCTTCAGTGGTAGGATGCAGGGGAGTATCGGTTCCGAACACCGAAAGCCGAAAAGAATAAACCGATATTTCAAAATAACGAACTGGTTTTTAATCCGAGCCATAATATGTTATTCGTTTTACCGATTAATGATTCGAATTAATCTTATTTGATTTAATAAAAAAAGAAAATTAATTAAAAAAAAAAAAAAAAAACAGGTATGGTAACCGAATACAAAAAAAACGAAAATCGAAAACGAACGAGAAAAAAACGAATACCGAACCAATTCACGGTCTTCGGTTAATCTTTTCGATTGCTCACTGAGTAAGCCTAAGAGAAGTTACCACTGTACTGATGTGACTTAGAGGCGCCTCAGTTGAGACCTGAGACACCTCAGCTAGATAAAACTTTATCCACGTAAGCAACGTTCACTAATGGTAATTCTGCATCTGAGGCGTCTCAGTTTCGAACTGAGGTGCCTTAGTTCTGAACTGATGCGCCTCAATTCACTTTTTTTATACAAGTGATTCTAGACATCCGAGGCGCACTCAAAGTCATCTGTGGTGCCTCGGACCTTGAAATATTCAAGGTCAACTCCGGAGTTAACCTTCTTTAATCTCCGATTGCATGGGTGATTTCCAGCCATCCAGAGTGGAGTTCATCGGAACTCAACTCCGGCCTTCTCCTCGAACGGGATTCCTCCCTGGCTTCTCGTCCTCGAACGTTGCGCACGTCATTCTCGCCCACCAGTATACTCTTCCGCAGCTTCTTCGTTCCTCGGATGCACCGAGGCTGTCGACTCCCTTCCCGTGTTATCCTTCTCGCTCGTTGTATCTTCCGCTCTACTTATTGTGCTTCTAAACTTCTGCACACCTAAACACAAAATCAAACCAACCAGGACCTAACCTGACTAGGGTGATCATATCAAAATTAACCCGGGATACTTACAATCTTCCCCTTTTCGATATGCATCAACCCGAGTTAAGTTAGGGTAAATAAAACACAGAAATAAATTATTCTAAGAACAAACAACAATACGATTATGCATTTAAGTAAAAAAATATTGCAGTCAAGACCTCTCCTTTAACTTAACCCTCAAAATTCTCCCCCTTTGATCACTATAAAAAAATGGGGTTTTCATAAAATATTGCAAAATTTAGAAAGCATATTTGAAAAAAATTTAAGGGGGAAAAATTAAGAAATATTTTTTGAGTAAAAAAATAATTTTCTTCTCAAACAAATAATTATGGTTAAAAAATAGTTTACTTCGCCAAAAATAATTGCAGATTTTTCTAAATATGTGGAATTTAATGAACATTCACCGAAAAATTTAAGTTACAAAACTCTATCTCCAAAAAATTTAAATATTTAAAATATATTTTTCGAAGAAAAATTCATAGAAAATTAATTTTCAGTCAAAAAAATTCAAAAATTTTTGTCCATGTAATGATTAATCTGACCATGAAAACAATTTCATAACAAAATAAATTTTCTATGTTTAAGAAAAATAATTTTTTTATCACTGAGAATTTTTGAAAATTAATTTTTAAAATAAGATTTCAGCTTCCGAAAATCTTGATAATTTTTTGTAACAATCAGAATATGTCTCATTCCCGAAAACTTAAAATTTTCAAATTCTTTTTATGTATTTATAAAATTAAAACTCGATTTTCGATGAAAAATTAATAAAAATTTGTGTGATGGTCGAAAAAATCCCAAAAATTTTCTTTGGATAGATATGATTTGTGTCTATTATAGAAAAATTTAAAATCAAATTAACACCAAAAAAAATTCGAAAAAACTTTTTAAGATGGCGGCACATTTTTGAAAATCTAAATATTTATTTCTAGCATACATAATTAAATAAAAAAATACAAAAATTTCAATGACTTGATAAATTTATTGTCTATTATAAAAAAATTTCAATCAAGTTAAATTAGATCAAACATGCTTTCGAAAGATTTTTCAAGTAACTTTGAAATTCTAAAAGCAATCAATTCTAGCAGTAATTAAATTCAAGTATGCAAATAAATTTAATTGGATAAGAAAGGTTTTGGAACCAACATAAATTTTTACCTACTGGGTTGATCAAAAATTTGGGTGGAATATAATTTTTGAGCACTTTTGCAATTTGGCTCCTATGAAATTCTTCAATAACTCTATTTGTTCTTTGAGTTTATCATTTTCATGCTTTAGTTTATCATTTTCAATTTTCAAGTTATCATATAGCTCTAGTGGACATGCAGTGGCTAATTCCTTTTTCAGATTTACATTTTTTGTCCTTAATTTGCAAAAATATCTAGTCATAGATTTTATACCGGAGTATAGCTGATCGGGAGATAGAAGACATACTTCACTTACATTTTTGTCGATAGACGCTCTCCTTCATCGTTGTCATCTTCTGAAGTATCTCTCCCTTCATCGATGCTTATCTTGGATGAACTTTCATTGTCTTCCGGTAGGTATTTGGCTATTAGTGCTACTAGTCTGAAAGTCTCTTTGGTCTCGGACTCGTCTGAAGATGAGTATCCATCGAGGAGTCGGATTCTGCTTCTTTGGTTCTTCGTGGAGTTCCAACACCTTATGCTAGAGGTCTTTAGCAGATATATAACATCCGATCCTTTCAAGTTCCTCAACTGGTAGTACGCTTAAAAGGTGAACTCGCCTTCGCATTGGCCATGAACTCGTTGCGCTGTTTTTCAGTCTGGTGTTCTTCGAGTTCTTCTCCGTTCTTGTCCTTGGGTGCTTCAAAACCATATTTCATAATTAACAAAATATTAAAATTGTTTTGAAGAATACCTCCATTCGGCATTTCCAAAACGCGAATTCTCCCTCGAACTTAAGTGGGTAGATGCTAGATCCGACCATCATCTTGTTGTTTTATTTGGCGGTTAGTCCTTCAAAAACGAACTTGGCTCTGATATCACTTGTAGGTCTAGTACAGGCCGGCTAGAGGGGTGAATAGCTCTACAAATTCAAACTTGATCTTTTGCTATTTCTTAATAAAAATAGATAGATTAATTAAGCAGTTAAAATAATCAACAACATTACAAAAAAAAAATAAGAGACAGAAAGAGTTTACTTGGTTGCAATGAGGAAGGTTACTAATCCAAGGCAGTAAAAAGCTCAATAAAGTTCTCCTTCGTAGTAGGCAAAGAAGCCTCTTACAGACACTTGAAAGCTCAAAAAAGGCTAGGAAAATCAATAAGTTGTGTTTTAATCCTAGTTCTAGGGAGTTATTTATAGCCCAAAAAGAGAAGTTACCGTTATGCTGGCGTGGCTTGGAGGCGCCTCAATTGGATAAAACTTTGTCCACGCAAGCAACATTCACTAATGGTAATTCTGCATCTGAGGCGTCTTGGTTCTGACCCAGGCTCCTTAGTTCCGACCTGAGGCGCCTTAGTTCCAAACTAAGTGTCTCAATTCACTTTTTCTGCACAAGTGATTCTGGACATCCGAGGTGCCTTGAACATTGAAATATTCAAGGTCAACTCCGGAGGTAACCTTCTTTAATCTCCGATCGCATGAGTGTTTTCCAACCGTCCAGAGTTGTACTCACCCGAACCCAACTCCGGCCTTCTCCTCGAATAGGTCCCCCCCTAGGTTTCTCGTCCCTTGGACGTCGCACATGTCCTTCTCGTTCATCGGTGTACTCTTCTGCAACTTCTTCGTCCCTTGGATGTACCGAGCTCGTCGACTCCCTTCCCGTGCCATCCTTCTCGCTCGCTGCGTCTTCCACTCAACTTCTTGTATCCTAAGCTCCTACACACTTAGACACAAGGATTAAACCAACCAGGATCTAACTTGACTCAGTTGATCACATCAAAACTAACCCGGGATACTTACAACAAGATGCTGGGTGGTTGATCACTAATCAACCTGGTGTAGGAAAAGGAGAAAGAAAATGTAAAACCTTTCTTATTCACTGGACGAGGAAGGCGGGATATTAGATTGAGGTTAATGGGTTAATTAGTTGGTTAAGTCTAATAGATCTGAATCTTAGGTTATATAGGGTGGGTTACTATAATCGCAGCCTCTGTTAATCTAGAGGAATGCTTGTGCATTTTGTTCTAAAGGAATCTTAGGTTATATAAGATGGGGTCGTTGTAACTTTCTACATCAGTCTTGTGCACTGCATTCCACATTGAGGATATCTTAAAGTGAAGCAGATGAGGCAATATAGGTCAATACCTTGTCTATTTTTCCTCACACAGAGACTTTGCAGTCAGATTATTACCCTCCCTCATTAGAGCATTATGAACCATAGATTAAATATCATGCTTTGCTACCAAAAAACGAGTGACATATGGGAACGGTATTCAAACAACACCACCAAGTCAAGATGAACAAGTTCCAACAACGTTGAGGAAGTCTTCGGCAAGATTGAAAAGGTTGACAAGTTGACAAAGCTGATGACATAGGCAAGAAGATAGGCATAGAGGAGCCTTGGTTGACTACTCAGTGACTTAAAATTATTGTTCTTTCTATTCCTCTTCCTCTTCAGTTCATCTTCTTGTTAACCAACTGATATCAGGTTGTACACTAGTAAATAGTATCAAGAGGTATAAAGGTAAATATCATGCCCGCCAACTGATATGCTCCTTGTTCACTAGTGGTTCCTTGTTAGACCAGTAAATTTGGACTGCAATGAATGATAAAGCATTTTCTTTCTTATAATCTTTGAAAAAAAATTAAATTACGCATTACTGCAACCACAGTTGTAGACACAGAATCAACTTAGTGAATAAGAATGATGATTTAGCTCGAGCGAGCAGTGGCAAAAAAAAAAAAAAACTAACCGGAGTAAGTTCGCCCATAGTTCCAGTTGTCCAAGCCTGCACATAATCAAATGGTCACATTATAAGTGGAATTGAAATGAAAACTACTAAATCCAAATATCTTACAATTAATATTTAAAAACCACAATCATACGGCATTTATGTGAATTGTAAAACTTTAAGTTTACATTCCTCATGTTACCATGGTTGTTATAGAGAACAAGAAATCTGACAGATCAACTACTAAGTAAATGGACTTAATAATGAGCATAATGACATAATCCACAATGTCACACATGAAACTGAACAAAGGATAATCTAGCTAATGTAAATTCTAAGCTCCCCTTGAGTCAAAGTATCCTTATGGAATTTACTAAAAAGGAGATGCTAAGTGCTAACTATATCTGCACTAGATATAGCTTTCTGTCTCGATTGGTGCCCTTATAGATTAAATACTACAACTCACCATTGCCTCTAGGTAGACCTTGTTAAACAACAGTTGGCTTCTTGAAGAGAATGTTGGAGTTGGAACAAATGTCAGCAAATGCTAGCCTTGAGAGAATAGATGGTGAACAATTAACAATGGAAGTCAACCCCATACTAATTAGTTATCACAATTTCTTACATTTGCGCTGGGCTCAAGCATCTGACAAAAAATTGTTTATAAGAAAATGATTCCAGCCTTTTTTGTTATTGGCATTTGGTAAACAAAGAAGTAAATTCCCTGAAATAAGATAACAATTCATCATTTTCAAAATAAGCTTTTAAAACTATTTTGCTATTTTATTTTTCATACAACTTGGTTTAGCTGATTTTTTCACTGCATATCAGTGAAGACATCATAAATATTTTATAGTAAAAAAATAAAGAAAATATATAAGAAATTGGCTAATTACTAAATCTAGCACAGATTTCCATTTTTAGCAAAACCTTATATGCACTTTCAGCTTTGAAAAAAAAATTAAGCTTAATTTACCACATTGTATGACACTTTTATGAAAGATGATATATTAAGTCATATAATGATTCAAATATTTTAAACATAATTTGTTAATAACTTTTTTAAAAAAAAAAGAGTAAAAGTATGATTAAACTTCTATAATATCTGTTACGAAATTGAAACTATGCTAAATATTCGTTAAAATGAAAATTCATTCAAAAACTGAGAAGTTTATGCCAGATTTTGCAATTTCCCTAAAGAAAATAACAAAATATACATAAAAATAAATAAATAAATTTACCTATGAAAAACTAAAATTTATAGATGAATATAATGGACAATGTAAAATATTGCCTAGGTTGACCCGTCCTAAGCCATGCAAAAACAGAAAGAAAAATATGTAAACCAAAATAAACAAAAAATCACCAAAATCTAAATATACAGTGAACAATATCCTAATTAAAACAGGACAGAGTTCATTATGCTCCAATGCCAAAGTTAATTTGGTTGTTATTTCCATTCATTTCTAGCCGCATTTTCTTTTCTGTACTTTTTCATTTTTTTTAGGTATGTTTTTCTGAAAACAAAGGAAAATGAAACCAAAATTCAAAATGCATCACCAAAATGAAAAGGAAAAACTAAAATACAAACAAAGCACCTAAAATTCCCACTCAAAGCCCCAAGCTTTACAAACTCTCCAGTTTGCCTGTAATTTTGTCTGTGTTTGTGATGATGCATGAAAGTAGGAGCCCTTTGAACTTGCAGATTTACTTAGTAAATTAAGCAGTATCAATTAAAATCAATTGATATCAATCTACTTGATCCGATAGGATTAATTGATGGACAGGATATTTTAGTTTTGTATATTTGCTAGGATAATATTTTTTTTTCCTTCCATGATTTGTTGGGATTGATAGACCCATTGTATCTATAAAAGTGTATTCTACTCATCAGTATTCGAAATAGCAGTCGAGGCGGCAGCCTAGGCGGGAGGCGGGCATCAACCGCACCGCCTCAAGCTGAAGCAGTGTTTTATGCGGTAACTCACCTTCTTACACCATTTTGCCACACGACATGTCCGACCGCGTCGCCCAAGCCTGGTGACCTATCAGACGAGTCGTGCAAGCTAGGACGCATTGTCTGAGCCTAGCAATGGGCTCAGAGGTGTCACCTGAGCCCGGTGACGAGCCCGAAGGAGTCTTCCGAACTCAGTGACGGGCTCGGAGGCTTTGCCCAGGCCGGACGATGGGCTTGGAGGCATCGCCCGGACAATGGCAACGGATCCGAACTCGTCGCCAAGGGTATACACGTAAGTTGTAAGTTAGGATTTAATTTAATTATTTTAGGTTAATAATTTTAATCAACTCCTAGTGGGATAATTTAACTAAACTTAATTAAAGCCTAATAAAATTATCCCAAAATTATATATATACATATTTTATTTTTAAATATTTAGATTAAATTATTAATTTTTAATTAATATATTTTATAAAAGTAAATATTATAAAGAATAATGATTATTTATAATATTTTGTATAAAAAATAATAAAAAATTCAACCGACTAGATAGCCTAAGCGGACCGCCCCGCTACCACTTGCCGCCATTTACAACACTGCTACTCATTATTGAAAATATACAATTTTTATATCTCCACCTTTCTACATGGTATTAGAGCGAGGTTGATTTCCCCAATTTCTTTTGTCGCCTTCATCTTTCCTAATGTGTAGGTCATTTCATTGAAGCCAATTAATATGTCGAAGGATTCAAACACATCGTCAGGCTCATCCAGTGACACTGTGACAGAGAAATCATTTAAATCAATCACTTCTCTCTCGGTAGGTAGTGATATTTCTTCTCTTCAGATTACAACTCACAAGCTAAACGACCGTAATTATCTACTGTGGACTCAATCTGTAAAAATTGTGATATGTGACCAAGGCAAAATGGGCTACCTCACTGGTGATCCTCCTACACCAAGCCACAATAATGCATCGTACAAAATTTGGGTGGTTGAAAACTCAATAATTCTTGCGTGGCTCATAAACTCCATGGAGCCCAATATCAGTAGACAAAATCTCTAGTTCCAAATAGCTAAAGAAGTATGGAATGTTGCTTATGTACTTAGATATTGGAAATGCCTCTCAAATATTCGAACTCCGCTCCAAACTGAAGGAAATAAAATAGGGAAACAATTCGGTAACTCAATACTTCTCGGAACTTCAAGATATTTGGCAAGAATTGGATCTGTTCCTCGAAGATTCCTGAGTGTGTGCGAAATGCAATATCAAAAACAAGACAAATCTTGACAAAGAAAGAGTCTTCGATTTCCTGACAGGCCTCAATCGCAATCTTGATGATGTTCATGGCCGTGTGGTTGCTCAAGACCCATTTCCTTCTACCAACGATGTCTTTGCTGAAGGCAGACGTGAAGAGATGCGCAGAAAGGTCATGCTCTATGATGATTCACCTTCTCAACAATCTGCCCATGATGTTTCTGCTTTGGTTACTCACAGGATGCTATCTCAAGTTCCGCGCACTAGCAAAAGGCTTTGGTGTGAACATTGTAAGCGTCCAGGTCATAAAAAAGAACAGTCTTGGGAAATCCATGGAAAATCAGTAAATTGGCAGCCCTGAATGAAAACAAAGGCACACGGTTATCAGGCCAAAACCACCCGAGAACAACCTGAAAATTTACTTGGTTGCATTTCCAGTCTGTTTCATTTCATTTCTGTAGAAATGCGGTTTCTAGAAACATATTGGTTTGCATTTCCAGCTTGTTTCCAGAAAAAAACATAGCGTTTCTGAAAATGGAAAAAAAAAATATTTCAAAAACTAGAAAATGCGATTTTCTGGAAAATGAAAATGGAAAATGATTAAACCAAACGCCCCCTTAGCATTTCAGCTCCATTCACAAAGGAACAAATTGAGCAAATTGAACAATATTGTCATCTCCTTCGGTAAATCGCACTCAATCCCTCCATTTCTACTATTCGGCCATGCTCCATGACACAATCTAATACATTCTATTCATCCCATAGCTCAACTTGTATAGGCTCTTGGATCATTGATTCCGAAGCCTCCGACCATATGACAAGGGATTCAAGTTTATTTTCTTCCTCTGCTCCCTGCCCTAGTCACACATTTGTGAAAATTACTAATGGGTAGATGAGTCCAATTGTCGGTATCGATAATATTCGTCTGTCTAAGATATTATCCTCAAATATGTCTTTCTTGTCCCCTCCCTCACATGTAACAATAATTGTGTTGCTAATTTTGCCCCTTTATCGTGTCAATTTTAGAACCTACTTCAGGGAAGATAATTGGCAGTGATAGAATTCACAATGGATTATATTAGCTATATAAAATATATCCTAATTTGTATATTACTTAAAATACAAATTACTCCCTCTAATAGAATCCAAATTTATTTCCTAGAATAAACCCCTAACTTTGTATATAAATAAGCCTATTTATTTCCTAGAATAGATCCCTAACTTTGTATAAATAAGCCTATTTATTTCCTAGAATAGACTCCTCCTTTCTACAGAAGTTAATAAAAGCCTAAGACAAAGGGCAATCTTACTAGTGAGGCTGCAAGGTTAAGTCCATTATTGCCATCCTCACTACCAAATGCAATGTCAGCGGGGGGCAATGCCATTAGTAGCATTAAGAGAGTGAGAATGAGGAAGCAGGGCAAGTGAGTGGCACACTTTTAAGGGAGCCAATAACAGATCCTGTATTTGGTTGACTCCTACAGTCTGACCTATAATTGTATGGGTATGGGTTTGGGTTTGATGGGTTGAGTCATAAATGGGGCCAACCCATTCATGATCTACAAATAAATTGGCCATGTTCGGGTTTGATAAATTTGCCCACTTTGACTCATTTACACATGACCCATTTTGACCACATTTAAATATAAGTACACCAGTTTTGACCCATTTAACTATGGCAGTTAACCCCTTTAAACATTTGTTCATTGTTTGGTATGTTCTTTTAATTTTTCATCTGGGTTCACAAATATTGTTTTATGTTGTAGCCTGTGATCCACCTATGATATGAGTTGACACAATCCATTTAATTAAATGGGTTTTGTCAGGTCAGCCCATTGAAACCCTTAACGTGTTTAGGACATATATTTTGACTTGTTAGTTAACCAGATTATGTTCAGGTCAAAGTTAAATAAGGTGTGGGTCAAACAATGGACTTGTTGATCTGATTTGCCATCCCTAGCTCCTTGTTGGCATTGTCACTTGGGCTTAGATGTTGCGCACATGCTTCAACCCTCGGGCAACTTCTTGTGCCTCAATGATTGTGGACTATAATGGACCTTCATAAGAAGAAAATTTATTGAGGCGGGTGGTGCATGGGTAGAGTAATGACTTCAAACAATTATACTTATAAAGTTATAATCACCTCTACATTGCAACTTCTATGCCTCTTGAAGAACCCCGACCTCCACTCTAAACACTGCGACCTCCAACTTGAATTGACTTTTGTAGATCCTTTACCTAAACTTCTAAAAACATTTTCCTCAAATCTAAAAAAGACAACCAAAAAACAAAGGGTGACTTTGGTTTGTTGACCATTTGAGTTAATAAGCAAAATCAAAGAGGAACTTGTCATTACATACTCAAGCTTGAGATCTTTGAATCTTTTGTATTGTTCACTTTGTTTTGATTCTTTGAAGAAGTAGGATTGTACCATCTTCAAGTTATCAGAAAATGAAAAAGAAAGGAGAAAAAAGAAGACTCTTCGACTAATGTCTGTTTCTTGATCTCTCTATCTACTTCTCAACATCATTGTGTTTGGCTGGCAAGTTCTAAATTTGATTTCGAGGGTATTTACCAGTGGCATAAGAAGGAAAGTGATAAGTGGTAACTGTACTCTTCAATCCATCTTATGCTAATCACATTTTTCTATAATAACAGTTTGTCTGAGTAATAAATGATAGAGCAAGCTAGAACTGTATTAGTTTCAACCGTGAAATTTGAATCTTTTAAATAGTTGTTGAATGATGGAAGAATGGATGGTAAGCAGTTCATTAAACGAGGTCATAGCTACAATTTGCACTACTCAGGGTGATAGACACATGTTGGAAGATAGCGTAAGCGGATCATGCTCTCTCTTTAGCATGAAAATGGATACATTATTGTTCGGTCTGAGATACTATCATTCTAAAACTCAGATGTCATTAAAGGGCTTCTGATATGTATATAGTATTTTGATTCATTTTTTCTCTTTTATTGGGAAAGGATCTAAAAGCAAAGTGCATATTGCATACCCATACACCAAGCAATATGATAAGATAATCACATGGCGTAATAACTAAGGTCCAAATTTTAGATTACATGCATTTATGCACAATAACGCAAGTGATAAGCACCTTGAGCATTACCCCAAATTGCCTTTTGGTAACTCTTCCTTTTCTCGTGGATACCATAGTCTTCTCTAAGTGCCTAATTTTTATAGATGATCATGAGGTATAATGTGTAGGTCCCGTGCAGGCCAGCTAGAGGGGAGGTAAATAGCCCTGCAAATAAAAACTATATCTTTGGGACTAACTTAACAAAGATAACAGATTGGTCTAAGCAGTTAAAGTAAACATAAATAATATCAACAACTATAAAAGAAGAGGCTCGAAGTTACTTGGTTGCAACTAGGATGGTTGCTAATCCAAGACAATGAAAGCGCACTAAATTACTCCTTTGTTGTAGGCGGAGAAGCCTCTTACAAACTCTTAAAAGCTAAGAAGGAACTAGGAAATTGATTACAAGTTGTTTTTCTTCCTAGGTCTAGGAGGTTATTTATAGTCCGAAAATTAAAGTTATCGTTGTGCTGACGTGGACCTGAGGCACCTCAGTTGTGATCTGAGGCGCCTCAGATGGATAAACTTTTATCAACGATGCCAACGGTAAGCTGTTGATAATTTTTTATCTGAGGTGCCCCTGAGGCGCCTCAGTTCTGACTCGAGGCACCTCAAGTACAAACTGAGGCACCTCAGTTCTGCTTTTGCACAGAGCTGTTCTCCTCAACTAAGGTGCCTCAATTGACCATCTGGTCAAACAACATCAATGTTGACTTTTCTCCATCTTCGTCTGCTTGGGTGATTTCCGGCCAACCAAAGTTAGGCTCACCCAAACCCGACTCCGGTCTTCTCCTCAAACAGGCTTCCTCCCCGGCCTCTGGTCCCTTAGATGTCGCACACACTCTTCTCTTCTACCAGTATACTCTTCCGCAATCTTTGCGTCCCTTGAATGCACCGAGTCCGTCGGCTCCCTTCCCATGTCATCCTTCTCGTCTGTTGCGTCTTCCGTTCGACTTCCTGTGCTCCTAAGCTCCTGCACACTTAGACACAGGGATCAAACACAACCAGGACCTAACTTGACTTGGTTGATCACATCAAAACTACCCCGGGTACTTACATAATGATCTTAGTTTGATGATCGATACTTACCATAGCCTTCTCTAAGTGCCTATTTTTTATAGATGATCATGCGGTATAATGATCTTAGTTTGATAATCAATACTTGTGCAAGTGTAAACTATAGTAATGGACTTAATCGCCTCTAGGAAGAATCTTAAATGGGACGGTCTAATGGTTAGCCTCCCAGTTTTGCAACACATGACCCATGTGTTGCATTTTTTATATCAAGAAAAACAGCACCATAGAGCAGTTCTAAGTTTTTTATATGCACTAGTTAAAATAGAAAAAAAGGAACTTCTGTTTGGAAGAAAATATTTTCCATCAAACAAATAGAGTTATGTTAGAGAACCACAACAGGCTTCCACAAGATATACACGATGGTTCCTTACCCAACAAATAATGGAAGCTAACTCTATTATGTATTTGTTTCACACCTTCTGGGTTGTCCTGGTATAATCCTAATGTGAAAGATATATATGGTATTTCCAATATGTATTTATCAATGATCTTGAACAACTAAAATTACTAGAGATAGAGTCAAGCAGCAAAAGAAATATAGTAATCATAGTACAGATGATTATCCATATTATGCCAACACAACACATACAATATTAACAATCAACTTGATGATTATCAAATAAAGGTAAACCACGAAGTTGAAAATTTTAATTAAACTTTATATGCAAATAAATTCACATATTTCATCCATGGTTTGATGCTTAATTAACTAAATGGCAAATTTCTGTTTATTTATCTACTGGATGAAGTCTAATTAGCTAAATGGTAGGTTACTGGATATTCACTCACAGCACAAAGCTTGTCAATTAAATGAAGGTTTCTGGTATTCATATACCCATCTAATGGCAAGAAGCTTAGCTAACTACAACAACAGATAAGCCATTCTTCAGTCACCTTGATGCTAAGAGAATCAATTAAACATTTCACTAAATTTGACTAAATTTCAGGATGTTAAAGCGCATACCTCATCAGCAGCATGGAACTCAGATAGACTTATCCGTCTTTCATGTAGAATTAGGTTTTCCTTAACAACAAGATCCATAACCTGTAATTTCACAGCAGAATGATGAATCTACAATCTACATTAGCTGAAAGTTCCCACAGAACCAAACTCGTTATGCATTTGTAGAATTAAAATAAAAGGAACACTTAAATATTCACTTTCTCAAGATTTCATGTTAAATTTTTAAATGATGAAACATGATACAAGTGCATCTTTGAGATAATCTTAATCTTTTAAGTATTGAAGTTGGTTTATCCTTTTTTTCCTTAGCTTTTGTACTATTCCATCTTAGGATTTAGTAGTAATGTGTCATGTATTTTAATGAGTTTAGATGGCTGAAATTTGTTTGGGATAAGTGGAGATAAAAGCAAGGCTAAAGTCATAGTTTTGATGATCAGTTGAAATGATACAAAATCCGAACTGTGCAATTCCAACAGTTCACACATTTTTGGCATAACTCAAAGGGTGCCAAGATAATTTTAAACTAGTTTTGCTAACATAATTCCCTTCCGCATAGCTTGTATAGTTCCAAATTTTAAAATTTAAATGTAGCAATTTATGGTTATACCTAAGCTTTAAATAATGTGTTGGTCCGATCCTTCCCCAGGACCCTATATTGGCCGGAGCTTTCTGCACCGGACTGCCCTTTACCTAAGCTTTAAAACAAAAAGGCCCTTGGTCTATTAACTCTTCTTCTCCTAGCCTGTTAACGTCTTTTCTCCGCCAGGCTTCTAAATCTCCACAAATAGCAGAGGATTAATATCCAGATGTGGATCTTTGCTTCACGATCTCCTTTTGCACATCCTCCTCCATTAGAGTTGTCTGACGAAAATTGTCTATTGGCTCATAAATATGAAGATATGAGGTTGAGGATGGAGATCTTCTTCAGGAGGCCCTTCCTTTCTCCCACATATGCGAGCATTTACCCTTTCCCCTTTCTGCTCAAGCAGCAGAAAGAGATTGTCTTCTTCCTCCTGAAGCATAGAAAATCTAAACTGGAAATCAAACTGGCTGAGCTTCTGGTCAGACCAGTGGTCAATTAGTGAAACGGCATGTGAACCACCAGCTAGATTCACAAAACTGAAAATTTATTGATTCAGTTTTTGAATATAAACTTAGAGCACAAAGAAGTACATATGTTTTATTTCATTATAGTTTTACATATAGTAATAAAATAAGAAAAAATTAAACAAGACAAGGTTGATATAAAAATTACTAGTAGGTAATCTAACACAAACATGTAAGAAGAAATATTAGTACATATGAAATATAAACATTGATATAAAATTAGAATAACCAACTTGCAGAAATGGAGGATTTTCTAAAAAAATGGATATATTTAGTATTAGAGTAGATTAATAATATGAAAGGAATTATATTATTATCTCAAATTAAATTATTTGAAATTACAAATGGTTATTTTTGGCATTTCAAGTCATATTACCAATTAACACAATGTTTTGAAAATCATTGACTTGTCCAATTCATGAATTTACCTGATCCAGAGAATGACCTTCCCTCGTATATGATTTTGAGTCATTAAAATGCAATGTTACTCATTTGGCACGAACCAGGTTATCAAACTTTTCAAACACATCTATTCAAAAGTTTTTTATGGGGCCTAGAGAGCTCCAAATCAAGGGGGGAAAAGCATAGACATACCCAAAGGACCAATAGAGGTGTAGCAGTGGTCATTTGGCACTTGAGTCTTTTAACAAAACTTATGTGATGGTCCTAAAGGACTTCAAAACAAGAGAAAAAAAGCATAGACATTTATCATTAGTGGCTATGCCAGTTTGGCACAAATCTGAGCCCTTTAAGGCAGTCAAAGTGCAGCACGAAAGGCTCAAAACCTAGAAAAACAATTTTTTAAAAAAACTTAGGGGGTAATCTGGTGAAATGGTGCCAATTTAGCATGAAATCGAACTTTTTAGGGCCGCCGGCCATCAAGTACTTGTAGCTTCTTATTGTGATTTGGTTTAGGAGAGCGGAGGGCGGGGAATACGGAGGGGAATCTTGGAAAAACAGATGGCCCTTGGTAAATACCAAAGTAGGATACACCTTTTTGTGCGATAAATATTAACACTATGAATGCCAAGGCTTTACTAATTGGGAATATAAGAATAGCAGAAAAATATTTAAAAATAGAAATATAAAGCTTACAGTTGCTCGAGTTATGCCTGGAAGGCAATAGTCAGCATGAGGAGTCAAAACATGTCCCTTCTTTACCATAAACTGAAAAAGAACGAATGCATTCTGATTAAACTGGATATTTTCTAATAAGACACCTCAGTATAACTACACCAATGTCTCACGATGTTTGTAGCATTAGTTTCAGAGACAAAACCATCTTTGTCTAGCATGATAGCGTCCTCTGCATTGGCAAGGTTCCCTTCTATCTGGTAAAAAAATAGTCAGTTAGACCAAGAACAGGAGACAGAAGAAGTATGATTCACTGAAGGAAAAGGAAAACCTTGGCCAAAATGTTGTTAATCAGATTATTGTGATGAATCTTGGAGTCTATGCTCTGAAAGAAAGGTGCAAAAAGTGACTCTAAGCATACACAAAATAAGAAGAAAGAACATATTTGAACTTGCATAATAAAAACTATATACAATGCAAAGAGAATTTTGGTGATATAAGTTGATGAAATAAGTGCTAACTTTTAAGTTGTATGTTTCATTGAAGTTTATTTGCCAAATGACATGAAGCAAACAATCATAAAGCACACTTAATTTTTTAGTAAAATTGGTAACCTACTTTGAATTGGAAATTAAGGCATTTATCAAGATTTCAATGAACAAAGATATAGAATGATCCAAGGTTAAAATACCAGTTCTGGTGCCATATCAATGGTGTGGTGGAATGGTAAGGTTCCAGAGCCAACTAGCAAACCATTTGACAATATAAGATGGTGCTAATTCGCACTGATCACAAGGATAAGTGCCAAGGATAGAAGAAGAGGAAGATTGAAAGCAGATGAAAAGAGGATAAGAGGAAAAGGATTGAGAAAAACAAGAGAAACAAAACTTATACAAAGTCTAGTGTTCGTAAGATTGTTAAGGAAATTTCATTGTAGTTGACCATGGCAGTTCACCAACCTTCATTAGTAACTGAAGTACAAACTTCATCAGATAGCATTGGAATCTGCTTTAACCTAGTATAGATGCTTCAAGAATGTTTCCATACCAGTGGGAAGGGAGGAATGGTTCATCTTGCTAGATATCATGCAAGGCAAACAAAATTATAACCAATGAGACAGACAGAATCTTAATCTTTGGTTCCTTAATAGGTTTATGGGATTATGTTCATTGACTAACCTGGTTTTTTATTGAATTGATGATAAATTGTTCAATTTAACAAAGATCATTCCTTATGATATGTTCCTGGGGTGATTTGTTTCTTGAATATTAAGGTGTAAACCTTAAATGTGAACTTTTAAGGTAGATTCTTCTGCTAAGTAGCTTTCACCAAAAAATTTACGTTGGAAAATAGCATTAGTGTAGATTCGAGTACCAAGGTAGAGTGATGGGATGTGGGGCTCTTTGGCATGGAGTAGGCGTGGGAGGATTGAGTAGTGGGATTCTATGATGGTGCAATAATTGAAGGATTGCCCCATTGATTCAGCGCGACCAATATCAATATTGAGGTGCTGGAGATGGAGAGGCCCTTGCTGCTGAAATACTTTTTGGAGACACCACATACGAGTGGGCCTGCAAGCAATTTACATGGCATGGAACCTTGTGACAATCACTTTGGCATCTGTTGATCCAGAAAGTATGCTCCATTATAGTATCACATCAACTTGGCTTTGTTACTTCATATTAGTGGTTTTGAAAGCTTTGAAGTTAGAAGTTTGTACTGTATTACTGGACAAACTAGGATTTGTTCTTCTTATTAGTTGAATCAAAAGGTTAGATACTTCAAATCACTCAGGGTATAGGAAACTCAGTAATTCAACAAAGAACAAAATTTTAATAGAATTATCTTACATTTGGTGAGTTACGACGAGTAGTTGCTGTAACCAATCTTATGCCTCCTGTATTGTCATAAACTGGCGGTTTCCATTCTGCAAGCACTGCAATGACCAGAAGAAAATTCTGACAAACTAGGATCAAGAATGTTCACTGCATGGGCATATACATTAACTAGTTAATGATTATTTTAGAGTCAAAAATGAAGTTGGAAAAAAAATAGAAAAACAAAGAATAAGCATGACTATAAACTACACAAAACAAGGTTTCTGTGTGATATGAGCTATTACCAATCAAAGTGCAACCATAAAGATTGAAAGCTGGGCTCATACCAGAAGTAACCTGAGAGAAACAAATGACTTTTGTAGATACATACAAGCTATAATTTCAGCTCCACGCATCTGATCCTAAGTGGATAGTTGATTGACAACCTACTACACTGATTACCTTCTTGCCACGCGTTAGAGTGAGTCTAATATGAGCATTATCAAACATCCCATTTGTTACCAGGGTCTTGAAAACAGCACCTTTTATCTAAAAGAGCGAATAATAAAGAAGTTTATTAAGTAATAATTATTTCATTTTAGACAAGCCAAGAATTAGTTTTACTATTTTGAAAGATTGCTTTGGCAAGGTTTGAACAGCATAGCAATCGTAATTCTAACCTCTTCTCGTGTTGGAACATCAATAAAGGCTAAAGCTTTTGCTGAATCAAACATTCTGGAAGAATAGAAGCAAATGAGGAAAAGTAAAATATATTGAGCAACATATGCTGCATTACATTGAAGAGTAGGATGGATAAAGAACACTACCTATCTAAATGTTCATCGAGCTTAAAGACTTTTCCATTGTATACACGGAGTCCTTCCCACACTGCATCACCACCTTGGACAACTGAATCAAACACAGATACCTTTAACAACACATGGTCAGTTCACCAAAACAAAGAAACAAATAGTCTAAATGTATCAGGAGAAATGACAAAAAAAAGCATTTCAGTACCTTGGCATTTTCACGAGGTAAGAGTTCGTCACCAACCCAAACGAGTATTTTCTCATTGGCTGGGACAGGAAGGGGTGGAAATGGTAGTGAAGGATGAAAAGATGATACCAATCTCCTACAATGGCATCTGAGCATGTTGTAGAAAGGCAGGCTTTGTTCCAGCAAGTCATACAATTCAAGGGGAAAGGGCTGCAAATATTTTTATATCAGGAACACACAAAATGTGTCTCTTGGATGTCAGAGAAAATACAAAATGTCTTCTGGAAAATAGGAAATGGTGCAATCAATTTAGTAGTGTTAGCTTGAGCCAGGATATTGTTAACAAAATATTATATGATTAACATAGCATAGGCTAATATGCAGGACAGAAGACGTCAAAAAGGGACTATGAGTAGCAATTTCTCGCAAAAAGAAGCAGAATAGAAGGGTCATTAATAACTCTAATTAGCAACAAAAGTGCGCAGCAAACCATGAACAAGAGCTTAGGTAAATGCACATGACGCTTAAACAGACAAACACTAAAAAAACTGCCATAATGAGAAAAATTCTAGTTCTTTGTAGTTGTTGAACTAATTAAAATAATTTGGCCTAATGGTCTATTACACCTTGCCTCCTATATATATAGGACTTACTTAATAAAAGATGAGACAATTATTCCCTTTTAACTTGGTACTAGAGCAACTTCCTTCCTCATCCCCCTCTCTGATTGACCTCTTTAAGAGTTCAATAGATTAACCAAATCTAGATGATTAACTTACTTGGTACTCCCTTTGTGCAATCCTCAAGAATCACCACTAGATTAGATAGAGTCCTTGCAACAATGCCATGATCTATGTTGTTTGACACTTTTTTCAAAGGTGACTTCTGTCCATACTCATCCATCAATTAGTGTTATCCCAAGAATAAACAAAAAGAAAAAGGTTCTTTACCTTTAAACATTATTGAAAGTCGGAATTAATGGTAAACACATAGCTTGAGACTCCTAACAACAGAAACCCTATGCTTACTCTCAGTAACAAGTTAATTTCTTTAAATCCTAATTTAACTACTTGGATCAGAGAAAATACTGAAAACCTTGGACTAAAAATCAAGGAAAATTTGAGTAATATTGAGTTACTTGAACCTCAAGATTCTAGCTCTGAGCTATCCTTTAAAGGCCCAACTAACCTCAATTCTTCCACAAAAATTATTGTACTTAACCGACAAATTAATCTTAAATGTTGGGTGAAGTCTAGATCCAAATGGATAGCATACAGTGACAAGGACACTTCCTATTTTCATCAACTTACCCAGCACAGGAGGATTGCTGCGATAAAGTATATCATCAACTGAGAACAGTGAAATTTCACAAGATCAACAACAGATTATTTCTCATTTTACAGTTTGATATGCCTCTCTTTAGAATTCTGATACTCAAAAATATCCTTATGAATTTTCAGAGTTACAAATTCCTTCAGTTAATAGTGAATTGCATTCTGTTCTTGTTAGTGAATTCAGTTTTTTGAATATGGAATAAATTAAATTCCTTCAGTTAATAGTGAATTGCATTCTGATATTGTTAGTGAATTTCATTTTTTATACAAGCTCTTCTGCAGTTCTGCCTTCGTCATGAGCCTTTCATCTTCATACTAGCTCCACCCAAGCCTTTCACCTTGGTTGTGAACTTCACCAAAGCCGTTTTCCTTCATCATGAGCTTTGCCTGAGACTTCAACCTTTGTTGTCAACTGCCTGTGAGCACTCTGCTTCATCACAAGCGTCTTCCACCTTCATTGAGTGCTTTGCCTAAGTTGCAAGCTCCTTATGGTGAGCATCATCAAGCTTTGTTGCAAAAATGCAGCCAAGCAGGGAGCCAGTTTTGCAACCCCCACCCCAATACCAAGCGTCTTCTGCGACCCACTTTCAGTCATGAGCTCCTTTAACGACCCGAATCCTTCAGGTAAACTTCTTCCTACTCAACTTCCTGACTTCAACTCATTTCTCCTCCTTAGAGCAATTGACACCTACCTAAATGGAATGATATTGTATTGAAATGTTATGGTTCCAGCAAGGAACCAAAACACTGAGACAAATAAAGAATTTAAATCTTGATATTAACTCCTTTACAAGGCATTGACTTCTTGTATCAAATCTGTTCTTGATTTTTTTTAATTTCCAAAGAGCAGTCAGCTTTTATTGCAGGATGCATCATTCATGACTATAACATGATAGTGAGTATACTGAGATTTGATAATGTGAAACATGCCAAGGGAAATTGACCTTTGATCTTAACTAAAATTGATATTAAACCTTTGCAAAATCTCTTGACAAGGTCTCATCCTTACCGTTCATCAATTTCCTAAAGAAGTTCATTGGTAGGGTTCATGTTTGTATTTGCTCCCCATATTGGCTTGCAAAATCATTGAAATATTTCTCACTAGTTTTCCAGAATAAGGAGTATAAGACAGCATGGTTTAAAATTTCAAGTCGTATCGGAATTTCAGTCTATGACCGGAATGATACATTTTGGGAACCGTGCCAATATGATTTCAATATTTTTTAATATAAAATATATTAATAAAAAAATAAAAACTTTAAATCAAATATTAAAAAAAATAAAAAAGAATACAAGATCATTAATAGGATAAATAAATAAATTTTATTATATATTTTTAAAATTAAAATAAATGAATGAGATAGTTTTATTAGGGTTTAGTTAAACCTATTTAGATTATCTCAACTATAGTTGGGAGTTAATTGAAATTATTAAATTAAAGTTTTAATTAAAAATCAGACAACTCATAGCAAACCCAACAACCACAACTCCTTGACGCGGTCGTTGGGTTCGACTCCTCCGGCACGGCCGCTGGGGTCACGCGACCCATTCAGCGCACGGCCACAAGGAACACGCGACACCTCTGCAGCGGCCGAGGGGGCCACACGACCCCTCCTGCATGGCCCCTCCTGCGCGGCCACAGGGTCGTACGACCCCTCCGACACAGCCGTAGGGAACGCGTGACCTCCGAAGCGACCGCAGAGGTCGTGCAATGGTCATGCCAGTCTCTATGTCGTACAAGTCGACGGGTGGAACGAAATGTTTCGACTGTGCTGCCTGATACGACACAAGATTTTAAACCAAGACAAGGTGGCCCTCTATCACCATATATTTTTATACTTAAATAGTTTTCTGATTCTTCTTTCGTGGATAAAATAAAAGTTACTTCTTTTACCGTCATAGTCAAGAAACTTTCTCATCTTATGTTAGCTAGCAGATGACTTTCTTAGAAATCATGTAGGACTTTATTTAAACTATTTCAACACTTTAAAGGCTTATCCAATATTTCAATTAACTTGAGCAAATCAGCAAATTACTTTACTAATTGTTCGCTTATGATTAAGCAAAAAATTTATGGAATTTTTCATATCAAAAATGGTTTATAGTCTATGCCATTCCTTCCAAACTATTTATCACCAAAATGAATTACAGAATAATACCAAAAAAAATTGTTGACAAAGTTATTACACATAAAATATGATAAAATAAAAAGTATCTTTATTCTTATCTTGGTTTCCTAATAGACTTTCAACATGGAACTTACAATCATATGCAAATTTGGTTTCTGAAAACCTGTGGACTTGTGGACATTCTCATACCACCAAGGAGCCCAGATTCCATCGATGGATTTTGGTCCAGCTTCCCACCTGTACAATAATCCCAGATGAAGTAAAAAAAAAAATTTAATCTTTGTAAATTAACAAGGTAACTTATATAATTGCATGGCTTCGAGTAGAAGATATAATTTGTAAGGCTCGATAATCACAAACAGTATTCATCGGTTATGTAAAAAATCAAATTTAGAAGTTGATTTTTATATCAATAGCCATACTTTAGCATTGATGTCTGAAATGGGATATCCAGATCTTGACAAAGCCCACGGAGAACAACCTGAAGGTTAGAAGAGATTAATTTATTACTTTTCAAATTAAAAAAAAAACAAGTTAAACTAAATGTTGGATTGATAATAAAACTAAAATATAGTGTCCTTATGTCAAACTCAGAGAAAATGATAGTAGAAACTATGTCAAACTCAGAGAAAATGAGGGTGAAAAACTCTGCTTTCTCCTCTAGAGAATCCTCCTTTAAATAGTATGATACATAATTACAGCTATACAATTTTGAAAATCTGCGTCATTAATGCTAAATCTGTGCAATTAATGTCAAATATTCTGCCCATTAATAGCAAATCTGCGCCATTAATGCCAAATCATTGTGCAATTAAATCTGCGTCATTAATGCCAAATCTGTACAATTAATGCCAAATATTCTGCTCATTAATAGCAAATCTGCACCATTAATGCCAAATTATTGTGCAATTAATGTCAAATATTCTGCCTATCAATTCTCTTGACATCCCCCCTCAAATTGATGCTGGTGAATCTACAAGCATCAATTTGCTAACAAGAAAATTATGTCGCTGACGAGTCAAGGATTTTGTGAGGATGTCAGCTAGTTGAACAGATGTTGAAACATGAGGGAGATTAATAATTCTGCGGTCATAAGCTTCTCTGATGGAATAACAGTCGACCTCTATGTGCTTCGTTCTTTCATGGTATACAGGATTTGCTACAATCTGTATAGCACTTGTATTATCAGCCTGCAATGGAGTTGGTTGTGTTTGTGAATAACCAAGTTCTGAAAGAAGACCCCGTAATCAAATAATCTCAGAGCATGCTACAGACATCGATCGATATTCTGCTTCAGTGGAGGATTTAGACACCGACTCTTGTTTCTTGCATTTCCAGGAGATAGGGGCATCTCCTAAAAACATACACCAGTCAATAGTAGACTTCCGTGTGTCCGGACATCCAGCCCAATCAGCATCACTATATGCTTGAAGTTGTATTGTCGCATCTTTAGGAAAGAAAAGACCACGCCTGGGAGTGGCCAGTAAATATTTAATGATTCGTTGTACTGCTGAAAAATGCAAGTGTCTAGGATTTTGCATGAATCTGCTGACTGTGTGGACAGCGAAAGAGATATCAGGTCGTGTGATGGTTAGGTAGATAAGACTTCCATCTAGTTTCCTGTATAAGGTTGGATCTTGTAAGGAGTTCACCTCCATCCTGCCTCAACTTTATATTAACTTTCATGGGAGTATCTACTGAATTTGCGTTGGTAAGACCAGCTAGCTGAATTAGATCCTGAATATATTTGTGCTGAGTGACAAAAATGTCTTTTTGTTGGAAATGTACTTCTAATCCCAAGAAATAAGTTAGCTGTCCAAGATCTTTCATGTGAAAAGTTGTATGCAACAATTGTTTGATAGTAGTGATAGCCGCTGGATCTGAGCTTGTGACGACAATGTCGTCCACATAAACAAGAAGTATCACAATTCCTTTTGAGATCCTTTGTAGAAAGAGAGATGGATCATAGCTGCTTTGGATGAACGAAAAACCAAGTAGTGTTGTTTTAAACTTTTCAAATCACACTCTTGGTGCCTGTTTTAATACATACAAAGAACGTTTTAGTTTGCAAACAGTATTTGGTAATGGAGAGGGCATACCAATAGGAAGTTTGATCTAAACTTCTTCTTTGAGGTCCCCATGAAGGAAGGCATTTTTGACATCGAGCTGGTGAATTTGCCAAGAATTAGAGGCTGCAATGGCAAGAATAGTTCTCACAGTAGTCATTTTGGCCATAGGTGCAAATGTCTCTTCATAGTCTAGGCCAAACTCTTGCTTATTTCCAAGAACAACCAATCTAGCCTTGTATCGATCTATTGATCCATCTGAACGCAGCTTTAAAGTGAATACAAATTTACTGCCAAGAGGTTTAACAGATGGAGGTCATGGAACAATGTCCCATGTCTTATTTTCCTCTAGTGCCAAAAGTTCAGTTTCTATAGCATCCTGCCAACATTTATACGTCATGGCCTACTTATATGAAGAAGGAATAGGAACAGATGCTAAAGTTGCTGTCAAAGATAAAGGTTCAGAAAAACCGTACTTTTCCGGTGGTTTACGAACGCGAGTATTGCGACGTAAAGAAGCTTGTTCTGGTTGAAGAGCTAGATCAGCAGTCAGAGAATGATCGGGAGGGGGCCTCGGAGAAAGCAAAGGTGGACGTCTCTGGTAGACCAATAAAGGTGGAGGGGCTTGTTCTCCTGTAGAATTGTTAGGAAACAATGGCAAAACAGATTTGGATGCAGAAGAGCTAATGTCTTGGTTAGTAGGAAAAAAAATATGTATCTTCTTGGAAGATAACATTTCTAGAAACACGAATCCTATGTAAATGAGGATCATAACATAGAAAACCTTTGTGATGGGTTGAGTAACCAAGCACATTTAACAGATTGACCTGTGAGTTTGGTGCGTTCATGTGGCTGTAGATGAACATAACAGACACAACCAAAGGTGCGAAGAGTGGAATAATTTGGTGGCTTACCAAATAGCCTTAAGAAAAGAGAATCATTATTTAAGGCTTGAGATGACAGCTGATTAATAAGGTGGACAGCAGTTGAGAGAGCTTCACACCAGAACCGAGAGGGTACAAAGGAGTCCAACATTAAGGTACGGACAACATCAAGAAGATGACGGTTTTTCCTTTCTGCTACCCCATTTTGTTGCGGTGTAGAAGGGCATGACCTTTGAGATAATATACCATGTTCCTGCAAGAACTCTTCAAATAAGTGAGATGTGTATTCCCTCCCATTGTAACGCCCCGAAATTTCCATATTGAAGTTCTTAAAGTCCTTAGAACTATTTAAAAATGTTTTAGAAATATTCTAGATGTTTTTAGGAATTTTTAGAATATTTTTATGGAATTTTCCGAGTCCGTTAGTATTTTATTAAAAGAAATAGAATTTTCGGCAAAAAGTTGCCTGGATGAGTTTTGAACCCGAGACCTCCCATGGGATCAACGACTTAAGTTGGTCGGGTTAACCAGGAGCCCCAGCAGGGGTGTGCTGAAAGAAAATAGAGAGATATTAAGTTAAGTTATAAGTTGGACTTAAATAACCCTAAGTATAAATAGATAGTTAAAGAGAGAAATTTTATTTCTCTCATCTAAACTCTCTTCCTCGCCCAAACTCACGCACGCCGCCCCCTCTTTCTCCTCTCTTGGGCGAAACCACACCACCTCCTCTCCTCTTCCAAGGGGGCGCCGGCCAAGGGAGAACCAAGGAGTGCGACGCGTTTCGTTCGTCTCGACGAGAGGAACGCGTAGGCGCGAACGGTTCATCGAGATCTCAAGTTCCGCCCGATCCCTCTCCTCTCTTGTGCGCACGCCAACCACACCAAGCCTAGGGCTTTCCTCCGGTGGCCGGCCAAGGCTCTCCTCCGAGAGATTTTCCGATATTCGGGATCCCCGCGACGAGAGGAACGCGTGAGCGCGAAGAAATCTCCGAGACTCCGAGTTTCTCCGGAACCTCCGACGCCGTTCTTGGTTGTAAGTCCAAGATATCGAAGTAAGTACTGCTCACCTGCAGTAAGAGGCGGTTCTCCGCAAGAATTTTCCCTTAAAAGTTTTAAAGGAGATATTTACTTTTAGTTTAAGATTTTGCATGTGATCTTAGTTCATTATATACTTATATATATTTGATAGAGTATCCTATGTGAGTTTAGGGTCTAAGAAATCTATAAGAAAAGAAAGGAAAGATAAAGAAAAAGAAAAGAGAAGGCCAAGGCCTTACGAAATCCCCAAAAGTCAAGACTTAGGGATTTGGGCACACAAGGTGCTCGATAAAATGCTAAGGCATTTAAAGATAAGAAAGATAAGAGAGAAAAGCTATTTTATTTTCTAAGGCCAGTATCCGGCGTCCAAGGGCGTCGTTAAAGAAATCCAGGTGTCCAATTCCAAGGTCTTGGCCCTGGTAGACCAAGGTCTGCTCTATTAGGATTGGCGGCTCGCTACCCCAACCTTTTAGGGAACGCGCATAAGATGGTACTTACGTCTTAAGTGGATCCAAGTGAGTTATTATTATTTTCAAGTATATGCTTTAGCAAAGTTTTCTAAAGTTTAAGGAAATTTTCTAAAAGTTAAAGAAAGATTTAAAGTTAAAGAATTGCTAAAGTTTCAAGTTAAGCCAAGAAAAAGTGAGTTAAGATGTATTAATGCTTGAGTATATATGTTTTGAGTTATACATGTTTTTAGTGTTTCTTTTAAGCATAAAAGTATCTCATGTGATTTCACATTGTTTAAAAAGCATGCTTACACATTTCGAGATTTTGTGAGCTAGATAGTACTTGCTAAGCTTTATGCTTATTAGTTGCATTTCCTCTTGCTGCAGATAAAGGTAAAGGCAAGCAATACTGAAGGAAGACGACGAGGCGGTGCTGAGTGACGTGTGTGTGGTGGCTGACCTTGGAGAGGTTCTTGGGACGAGACAGTCTAGCTTATTTGAAATGCAATGTTTAAGGTTTCCAAGTTCTAAGTTATTGTGTTATGGAGTTTATTAAACATTTATGCTTCGGATAGTTTTACATGCTCAATTTTGTAGAATGAAGATTCCATGTCATTTCAATTAGTATGCATACTTTTGTGAATGCACTAGATGAGCAAGGGCATGAGTAGTTTAGCATGTTGATACATTGAATTTTAGACCTATTCTTGAGCTTATTATTCCCTTTTGGACTAAGTCCTAATTGTGCTTAAAATGCTTGTAAATTAGGTAGAAATGCTTAGGAGTTATTTGATGCATGTGCCAAGATGTTGTTAGTCTCCTTTTGAATTAAGTTTATTACTTTAAACATGCTTAGAAAAGTTGCATTCATATTCCATAATGCTCTAGTAATATTATAGAACCTTGTATGATGAGTTTAAATGCATGACTATTAAAGTTAGAATATCATTCTTAGATAGATTTAAATACAAAAAAAAAAGGTTAAAGAAAGTTCCGCAATTTTAGTCGTTGCATTAGAGTCAAGAAGTAGACAAAGTAACGGTCCGTCTAAGGTAGAGAAGGCGGGTCGCTACAGTTGGTATCAGAGCAGTTCCCATTCTCCAGCATCACACACACATCAGCATCAACCTTGCCGTCTTCAAGTAAGAAAGCTTTAAGTTTCAGTTTTCTATTGCTCCTTTATTTAATTGCAGTATAGAGAAATGCTTAAGTACTTACTCATATGTGCATAGAACAAGGAAGCATGTTTAATACCTTAGTATCACGGAAACATGTTTAATCCCTAGAATGGATATTAGGTTGCTAAGTAAGAAGACAAGTTTATACCTAGAGATGTAGTAGTGATTTCTTGTTCCCTTATGCATTATTAGATGGCAAGAAGAGGCCGAGTTCCTAATGCAAGGGGCGGAACTCCAGTTCAAGATGACAATGAGCCTGGCGCAGAACAGCCAAACCTGTTGGCAGTCATTGCCCAAATGCAAGCTCAGATTTCAGAGCAACAGAAGACTATCGCCACACTGATGGCAAATCAGCACCCAGTGCCCCCTACACCACCCATAGCAGGAGTGGAAACTCCAGTGGTGGCTGAAGTCCCACCAGGCACACAGGGGACCCCTGTCGTGAACCGAAGACAAGAAGCATACCTCGTCCAGTGGCAGAGGCTGAAACCTGAAAGACGACAATTGAGGATGTAAATGCACATATGCTCGTTTGCCATCAACATTGAGGATTTTACTTTATATTTGGGACATGAAGATGTTATGACAAGTAATGCACATATGCTCGTTTGCCATCAATTGAAACAACGAAAGACGACATTGAAGATGTAAATGATCATCAGTGAAAAAGAAAACGGTTATAAAAAGTATCTTATTAAATGGAGGACATGACCCCTTTTTGAATGCGACCTTTATGAAAAACTCTACGCTTTTAATTTGCCAGACACAAGTTTTTCTCACTCGGGGAGAGTTGATGGAAACAAGTGGCAAACTACATTAAAAGTCTATAAACGTACAAATAAAGATTTCTAAAACTCCACTCTTAATTTGGCATGTCTTGGAAGATGATAAACCTACTTGGGATATGATATAAAGTTCATCAATTCCAAGGGTTGAAATCAAAAGTTAGTATTAAATGTCCAATAATTCCAATGTACTTTAATTTCCTATGCTTGGAAAATTATAGTATATTCATGAGTCTTTTTATGTTTCCTATTTGTATTTATGTGTCCTCTGTGTTTTCAATGAGTCTATCTACTAGCATTTATGTTGCTTAAGTCCTTTGTGAATCCTATTATAAATACGTGTACTGCTGTAATGCTAGAATATGGAATAGATATCAAAGTTTTGAGAGTTCTCGTTGATTGTGTGATACAATCTCCCTATGGTGCGATGCTTAGGAGCCCTTAGGTATGATACCTAAGTTTCTACATTTCTTTATATAATCTCCCTACGGTGTGATGCCTAGAAACCCTTAGGTGTGATACCTAAGTTTCTACAATCTCTTTACCACTTCATTCCAAATTTCTACTTTCCAAACCACCCAACCCTCAATCTCTGCTTGTGTTGTATCATATTGTCTCATAGAAAATGCTACACATAATCACCTCCTACAATACCTACATGATAGGCAACCAAGATGGTAGTTTGATATATTGAAACATATCTAAATTGATTAACTAGATTAACTAAAGGGATAGGGGTGTTGGATACCATAAGTTGTAGTGGTATAATACTACTCATTTCTTCTATAAAAAGAACAATTTAAGGAGTGTATCAAGCAAGTGTCAAAGACTCTCTCTCCCTCTCATGCAAGTTCGTTAAAATTTAAGCTTGGATAAACAAAAAGGTGACTAGAACCGATGAATTTCTCAAAATCAGCTTAATCTGATATTGAGCATATTTAAATTGATTCTCTCATTTTCTAGATAAATTTTACTAGTTTCTGGCTAATTTATGAGATGTCTATTTTTTTTAACTTATCAAACAATTTTATCAGATATGCAACTTCATCAGATCAAATCAGCCATTGCCAATACTAATACAGTTGAGGCAGTATCATACAATTTTAACAAGCATAAAATAACCCTAGTTTCAACTAGCACCACTTATAAAACCAGACAACTAAAGTATGAAATTCCTGTTCAACCTACAAAGATAATACCAAGAAGTGAACTAACCTCCGGATCTTTTTTTAAGTCATCGGCATCTATTACAGGTGGAGGTTTACCAAACTTGCAAAGCTCACTGTATATGGATACAAGATCACCCAAACCCAGCTCAAGAAATGAAGGCGATATAACTTTGTTGAACGATTGCTGATGGCATAAATCATCATGAAGGATTAGGAAGGAACAAATAAGAAGCTTGTAATGTAGGATTACTGAATACATGTACACCAGATTCTTCTGCTAATGGAGTCAACTTAGATATTGCAAAAATAAGCAGCTTGTATTGTGTGAAAAAATCTTGAATCCAGAAAACAAATTATACAAATTTTCAGACAAGCTTCCAGAACGAGAAATAATTACATGAAAAATAAAATGCTACAGTTTGGAATGCCTCCTTTATCCTTGAAGTATAAGTAAAATTCAATGCAGCAATGGACTTATTGTAATATCAATTTCACCATGGCTCAATTGCTCAAACCATGGACCTCTAAGTTGCAGAAGAATATTGGTTTATGCTCCTGAGGAATTTGTCCATGGATTTGCATATTCCCATCAGCCTATTCAAGGTTGTAAAAATCGCTAGGCGGTAATCGGGCGGAGGACTACCGCCTAGCGCCTAGTCGGCGCCTAGGCGGCATTAAGTGGCACCACGGTGGGGTGCCGCCTAGGCCGACTTTTACAACAATGTCTATTCTTCACTTGGTTATGAAGTAAATATCTAAAGACTTTGGCAAGGATTTGAGAGCCCTAAATATTGAGTTGTACTTTCTTTGACAACTATTCCATTATTGCAAGCCAAAAAAAAAAAAAAGATTCTATATTCTTTAAACAAACTTAAGAAGTCTGAAATACAACATCATATTAGAAATTACACAAACATAAACATTAAAACCACTCTAACATGTACAATTGTCCAATAAATGTTTGCAAGGCTTGGTGTGATGGTAAGCAGATAGATGAGTTTCCCAAGCAACGAGGGTTCGATTCCCACACTGCGTAAATAAAAGTAAGTGGCGCTTGAACCACTCGCGGTGCTGGGCATTCCGCATGGCCCATTTGAGCTTTCCGGATTTAACCGGTGGTCGAGGAAAAGGTGAATGAAAGGTAGAAATATCTAGACACCTGGGCTATTTTAAAATTGTCCAATAAATGTCAATTATTTGGATAAGTCTAGAAAATCCAATAATTAAACAGATGCAAAGAGTAAAAGCCTAGCAAATTAGGAAATAACAAGAGGAAAAAAGTTGTGGTTCACAATGTGTGCTTACCAAGATATTAAGGGGATTGCGAATCAATATAAAATGTCTTCCTTTCTTCATCAAATCATTTGTCAAATTAGGAAGACGTTGTTTTGCTATATGCTACAAAGAAGACAAAAGGATAGTATTAGATTCAGAAATAAGAATCATGATAGTTGACAACAGGCTAAAATCAGGCAAAACTAATTGCACTTCAGTGAAGTCCAGAAGCATACTAGAAGCCAACAAATTAAGAATTGTGATAGTTGACATCAGGAAGAACTAAGGAAAAACTAGTTGCATTTCAGTGAAGTCCAGAAGAATACTAGAAGCCAACAAATTCAGAGTAAAACCGTTCAATGCAAGGTTTGAGTGACAATGATATAAAGTTAGTACCTTGCAGTATCGATATTTCTTCTCACCAGGTCCGAATATCACCTCCTTTACCACCTTATTTCCATCAGAATCCTACATTTTGCAATCACAACCGAACTGGTTAACAATATAAATATACACACACAGATATTAATATGTCTACCCTAAAAATTGTTAGGGTGTATACTAAAAGTCTTGCTTTTGGTTAAAGAACATCTACATTTTGAAAAGAGAATCGCAAAATCACACATTGCATATTTATATTAGTATATGCACAAAATATCTGATATTTTGCATTGTAGATAACATGGTGTGTGGTGACGCACAGAAGATCATGTTATCAGTTCCTTGCAGAAGTATAAGAAAGAGGCTCACAACTGAGATGGAGTTGGACAAACCATCGGGATGGTTGTAGTGTAATTAGGTGTGGTTTGTCTTAACCATAGAATTACACTAGTGCACTTTGTGTGCATTGAGTAGAACCAAAAGAGAGGTCATCCAATTTTATACTGACTTGATAAATTGGATTAGACCTCGGTTTTATATTATGGAGTGCAGTCTCTAAATCTCGAAATAATAGCAGGCACGTGTATTTAAGTATTATTTCTTTGATTTACCAATGGGCGAGATCTATTCTGCTAGATCGATAGGCCCGGTAAGTTGGGAAATAATATTATCTACATGGCGTGTCATTGATTATTGACGGAATCCGTGTCCTGGTGAGTCAGGATGATGATGCCCCCTTGATGAGTTCATAAGGTTCATCATGTTAAATCTTGCAAGTGGACTATGGTCCAACATGATGAAAAGGTTGAGTGGTACTAGTCAAGGATCAAGAGGATGATTAATTAAAATTGTCAGCAATTTAAATTAATCGTCGGGCATTCGATATCTTAAACACGAGGAGATGGATGACTCATAATAGGTGGAGCTCATATGAAAATATGGGAGTTGGTGAGGAAGTTCAATGGGGATCCTTTAATGGAATGGGACCTCATTAATGGATTGGATTTGGATCCATTAGCCAGCCAAGACCCAACTCCTCCTCATGGTCCCTATCGTAGCTCTATATATACCCCATAGGAGTCATGAAACAAGGGCTAATTGATCATCCAATAACACAACACAAAACCCAAAACCCTCTCTCATATTCTTTCTCCTAGGGCAAGGTTGCACCGGTTACAAGAAGGAGGAAGAGGAGGAGTTCTCTCCTCATCTTTCGATCATCTCATCCTCCTCTTGGGCGTGAAGCTTCTGCAGGACCAGGAGGAGCACCTTGGTGCTCGGCGTGGAGTAGAAGAGAGAGAGGTGGGCTGCCGGTGGCGACTTTGGCTGAGTTGCGGCGCCGACGGTGAGGAGGAGACTTGTTTCTTCTCCTTCTCCTTCTCCATTCTCTTCTTCTTTCTTCTTCACACCTTCTTCCTTTGCATACGCAAGCTGTGAGCAAGGAGGAAAGGCAGTCGGCGGCCGGGAAAACAAGGACTTTCCTTGTTTGGCGTCGGCGAGTTTAAAGAAGAAGAAGCTAGGGTTTCGGTGGGTTTTGGGGAAGAAGAAGGAGTTTGTCTCAGCTTCTTCTTTCATCTTCTTCATCTTCCTATCCTCCTACACCTCAGTTCCCTTGTGGCCGGAGCTTTTTGGATGATGGTGGCTGTCGGCGACGCAAGGAGGAGGTTGCCGGCGGGTAAACCCTAGGGTGCTAGGGTTTTTGGTTGGCAGTTTGAAGAGGGTAGAAGACGGTGATCTTGGCAAGCCTTGGTGACTCCGCGTCTTGGTAGCTCGTCGCCCACACGACGTCCAAGAGGGGAGGGTCATACAGTAGAAGACTACGAGGTAAAAGACGAGGTATACCTCTCTTTGGCTCCTCTTGTTTTCTTTGTAATTTCATGTGTTTATTTTGTTATCGCATGTGTTTTAATTAATTGTCATGGTTTAATTATTTGATAATTAATTAAGTCATGGACTCCGAAGATAAACACAAAAACCAACGATCCATTTGTCGTCTTTTCCGCGATCACTTGATTCGGAAAGTTACAAGGTCTTACTCTTGAGTTTGGCTAAGTTGTGACTTGAATCAATTGATACGATGACGAGACGGTCGTTTGGGAGATGGGTCTCTATTCGGATTAAATTTTTAATCCGTAGGCATAGAGAAGTCTCTCATGTTCGACCCCATGGTTGCTTAGGAAACCCGCCAAGCCATACCCCAACAAAAATAGCATGAAATTCATCCATATTGAGAAAGTGAAATGTTGTTTCGCAAGATGGGGAACCTTGACATAGTCCGTTCAATCTACTATTATCTTTAGGAAAAAAAGCATGCAGTTTGAAACGAACTCTGGTGATATAAAACAAGCTAATGTTCCATCACCATATCAATTAGTTCAATTTGTCTACGCTCAGAAAAAACAGACTCAAAAACTCGTAACGAGTCGTTACCATTTTGGCAAGGAGTTCATCACGGTAGGGCCTCTCCACGCCAGTGATCCTCAAGAAGTTTGCATATAGAGGTTCGTCGACCACATCCATATCGTCCCTCTGAACCCAAACCAACAAAAAGGATGAATGACGATCAAATGGCCATCAGGATCTCACCGTCAAAAAGAACACTGAATCACACAAGATCAAGCACGCGGCGGATGCAGAGAGAGAGAAGAGAAAACCTGAGCGAAAGAGTACATGAGACTGGTGCTGAGGGACCTGGGAGCCGACCACGAGTGTATCACCTGCACCTCCTCGGTCGCCATGGTCGTGAATTGATTCAGAGCTTCAGAGGTTTCCCCGTCGACTATCGATCCGCCTCTTCCCTCTCCAACAATTGGCCCTCTCTGTCGTCACCTTACCATGAAGGCATGAACGCAGCCACGCTATTGGATCGGATCGTGTTGAAAAAATATTTATAAAAAATCCTAATGGGAAATCGAACTCGAATAACTCCTAAATCTAAATCCGATCACAACCAACCCAAAAAAACCCAATTAAAAAAAAATATTATTTTTTTATAATTTTTTATTTTAATCTTATACTATTTTATTATCATATAAATATTAATATTAATATATAAAAAATATCTTAATTTTCGAAATAAAATTTAATTTAAATATAAAAAAATCACTAAATTTTAAATCTCAGTCAACCCGAATCTAACTTAAATCAAAATACACTATCTATAACTTTTTGTCCACTTCACTTACGCATACAGTAGGATTTTGTAGTTAAAATTTATATTCGAATTACTAGAATGAATTCAGAATTTATACATAGTATTTCTATACTCTTTTATGCGGTGAAAAATTAAAATATATTTTTTGATCTAACAATTAAATCAAAGAATTATTCATATGGATTTTTGAAACAAACATAAGTATAATCTTAAATCAAAGTATGTATTACAATTTAACCATTCAAGTAAAATCCTAAAAACATAACAATTTAGACATGCAAAAGTATCTAATTTAAACATACTAGATCATTTAAGTATAACCTAAATAAAACTACGAACACATGCATCAAAATTCATATGAATCAAAAACATATGTGAAGAATCACACCTCTCAAACAACCTCTGTTTGGCGATGACTAACTATTTCGGGTTCAGCGAAATAGCTCTTCGATATTTTGTCTTGAACTCATGCTTCTTTCTTCTAATTCAATCCATGATCAGATTCACTTCTCCAACACTTGATCACACTCATTTTTCGTTGAGACGGTCTTAATGACTTCGTCAAAGATGAAGAAAGTGCTGCCCAATTATCCCTTCACAAGGGGTTGCCCAAGGGGCCCTCAACAAGGGGCGACAACAATCCTTCTCCGAGAAGAAAAATAAGAGATAAAAAGATGGATTTCTCCTAATGGAAGAAGAGAAGATCTTTATCTTCTTTCTTTGAGAGAAAGAGGGGGTCATAACTTGGGAGAGGGAGCTATACAAAACTCCAAGAATGACTACTCTATTTATAGTACATCAATTCTCTAAGGAATATGAAGAGATCGATGTTTGTCTTATCATCTCTCCAAGGAATATGAAGAGATGTGTGCATCCCCATCAATTTTCTAAGGAATATGAAGTGATATGTGTCTCATCATCTTTCCAAAGAAGAAGAAGACATGTGTTGCTAAGAAAAATAAATTAAATCTAACCATAGTCTTTCTTTCATCTTGACCCATTGGATATTAGAACTTTTCTAAAACTCAATAATGTTAGTCCATCATAATCATATTAATGATAACATTTGATTATATCAAACTTTAGTTATCAATTCACTGTTTGATCATATCAAACTTTATTCGCTAAATTTAACTATTTGAATTTGACTTTCTCAAGAGAAAATAAGGAAACTAATACTTATGTGACCCTTAATGGTTTTGAGATATAGTTAGCCGTGAGTTCATAACTTTTTACGTACAATTGAGGACGATCCTCGTCCTTTATTTGGGCATATCTACAAAAAAACGGGCATCTGAATCAAAAAATTAGCGGCAGTCGACAAAGTTATTGTAAAAGCATAACCAATAGAATCAGTTATAAGTATCCGCTCACCACTTCAATTGATATATTATTTGAAGTGGTTTCAAAATTATTTTTGTTGGACACCTTTAGAAGCAATCAAATAGTCACCTTTAGGAGTGATTAAGATCGCTTCTAAAGGTTGCGTAGATTAAAAAAAGAAAATGAGGCAAACATGGTGAAGATCAAATCGCTATTTTCCTATATTCTCTCCTCTCACACACATTGGAGACTACTTCCTCATGCCAACTTGACGCCTGCCACATTTTCTTCCTCTCCCTCACCAACGGTCGGCGACCACCTCTCTCACCATCGTTGGTCACTCATCCCCTCTCCCCCTTACCTCCTCCATCTTATCTGTAAAATACGGGTTAAAAAAAATCGGAATGTATATATATATATATATATATATATATATATATATATATATTGTTATATATATGGTTATATATATTTATTTTATATATAGTTATATGGTTATAAAAGGGAGGGTAATAATTAGAGATATTTACAATTAATCCTTTCCTCTCTTAAATCACCCGTGCCCCTAAGTTGTCCTCACCAACTCCCCTCTTTTTCTCTTCGCTCGGGCGCAACCACCCGACGCCTGCCCTAGCCGCAAGCGCCGACTCCCCGCCCTCGCGTACCCGAGCTACGGCGCCGCCCTTCCTCCTCCGTTCTTCTTCCTCCGCGTGCCCTAGCCTGCGGCCACACGCGACCTCTCCTCTTCTCCTCATCGCGCGAACCCTAGCCGACGGCTACTCCTTGCGATTTCAACCTCGCGGACGAAGGACGAGGTTAGGCTGCAATCGGAGAAGGGTTTGCGATGCTGGAATTCTGAGGTTTCATGTTTGCTTCCGAGGATCTCTATTTGTGCTTTCTGATCGCCGGCAACAGATCTAGGTAGGTTGAACTTTGGATTATGGTAGATCTATAGAATGGTTCTATTTAGATCAGTTGTAGAACTTGATCTGACATTTTGGTTGGAGATCTTTGGGTTAAGGGAGTTGGTATTATCTGATCTTTTTCCTTTCGTGTGGTGTTGCCAGATTCGAGCAAGGGAGTGGCTGCCGACTATTGATCAGGTCAGGATTCCCTAGTAGGAGTATGAAATGCTGCCATTGCTGTTTGATCCGTAATGCCATGTTGTGAATTTCGAATGAACTGGGAATTGGGTAAACAGTGGGCTGTTAGGATCCTTTTGTTTTAATTTAGATTAAGTGTTAGTTTCAAATGCTGATCATATGTATCAACCCTGATCTGATTCGTAGGGACAGTTTATATTTCTATTAAAAGAATGGGCTGATTGGCGTGGAAATTGGATTTGGCATCAACTTGAGTGTGCTTGCCGTGAGCTCCATTTGGAGACGAAATATTTGGATGGTTGAAGAGTGAACGGGTTAGGTTTAATTGGGAATTTAAACCTAATAAGTCAACTTGATAGACCCAGGTTCCAAACTCTAATTGGAATCTAATCGGAAAAATTTTGGGATAATTAAGACCTAACCATTTTATTATGATTAATTAAATGGAAAGAAACGGATTAGGTTAACCCTAGAACGGATTAGGAATTAATTAGCTAGTTACTATTTTTGTAATAGTTAATTTAATCTGTCCTTGATACAGGGACTTGATTTGGATTTTTATTGCTGATATTGGCTGGGGGTTCTCTTCGCATTTGGATTCTTCTACTTTGAGGCGGGTACCCTTTGACTTATCTTTTAGATATAGTCTTCTTGCTATGCATTGTCTGTTATAAATAACAGTAAGATTATATGCTTATCTGCCTTAGTGTACTTATATCTGATATATGCTGTTGTTTATCCTTGAGGTTAGCTCCTGTTTCACTTTATACAGTCTCACGAGTTGCCATCTATATGGGGAGATATATACATAGATGTAGTGATACCTTCCCTTTTGCATTTTGATATTGATAGATCACTGGTTATTTTGTTAGTATATCTACTAGGTCACTTGTATCCCATGATATAGGATTCAAACCTATTCCTAGCACCCTGTGCTGTTAGTTGAGAACTTGGTGAGGGTTATATGTTTGGATCATGCACCATCCTTGCATTGTTGCATGCTGGCGATCATCGGCTCCTATATAGTCCGAGCCCGTCGCCAGTTACATGAGGATATGCACACACATCCACTCAGGGGTAGTGGCTACCATAGGGTGTGTGCATTTGCCCTGTATTGCTCTGCACGGTCACTATTTGGAGGGTGGTTCCGGTGCGTGGTAGCAGCCAGAGATCCCTTCTCGTCCTGAGACATGAGAAGATGAGAGCTAGACTCCCCCACTGCTTGGAGTAGGAGAGAGACCTCCGCCAGCATCCTGTCCACTCGGTCACTCAGGAGCAGTGATAGCAGGGTGCGTACAGTTGTCATAGCTCTACCCTTTCGGACGTTCATTTATGACAGGTAGACGATGATCTGATTGGTGTCAGGGGTGACACATGTCATTGCACCATGTGCATATTTTGCATCGTGCATTGTTTGCTGCATTTGATTTCTGCACTTGATTGGAATGCATATACTGGATACCTGTTTATCTTGGATTATATGTTATACTTGTTCCATAGGGATTTATTTCACCCTTTGCAGGATAGATGGATTCGGGTATGTACCTTTATTCAGTATCTCAGTGTTTACCCTTGTCTATATTTATATGAGACTGTATTAGCGTAGACCCTTATTGTTATTGTAACATACTATGCATATCTGCTGGGTATCCGCTGAGCTTATGGACTCACATCGTTGCCATTACTTTTTGATTTCAGGTTGATATCTGCCAGGAGGGTCCGAGTCGCCAGTCCCGTGCTTGTGACTACATTCGCTTTGGGTTTTATCTACTATGTTCTGTTTTATGACCATATTACGTTTTATTTCCTTGCACCGGATTTATCATGGACTTGTGTTATGGGATTTGATTTATGGCATTGTACTTTTGAGTCCTATGTTGGACTAAGTGTGTGATTTTGCTGCGGTCCTGTCCCCTGGCAGCTCAGGTAAGTTCGGGTTTTAGTTTTATGAGCATATTATCATATATGTTGTTATTCTGCTTGGATATGAGGCCTGAGGTCGTATAAACTGCGTGGTTGTAATATATATGTTGTGTGTATGTGCAAATTGTCCGCCAGACTGGGGAGGTGATGTCCGATTTTCTATTGGATCAGCGGCTCCTAGGTCTCGAGGCGTGACATTATCTCCTCTACAACACTAACTCACGGAGTCTTCTTCTCTAAGCCACCAACATCACCTCCTCCCAAGCCTTCCTCAACCCACCGACACCACCTCCATCTCCGGTCAACCTCCTCTTAGGGTTAGAACAGGAGGAACCGAAGCTCCATCTCCCTTTCCACTCTCCTCTTTAGGTCAGAAGAGGAGAGGGAATCCCTCCTTCATCCATCCAACCGGTCATCTTCCTCTTCAGGTTAGAAGCAGTGTAACCGAACCCTTCCCCTCTTCAAATTAGAAGAGAGGAAGCCCTCTTTCACTCCTCCATCTTATCCAATAGCCCCTTTTCACTTCTGTAATCCTCTTCTCTTCGGGTTAGAAGAGAAGAGGTCCCTCTTCATCCTCCTGTGGCCCTCTTCTCTTTGGGTTAGAAGAGATGAGGAGGTCCTTCATCATCTGAGCTCTGAACATCCCACTTCCGATCTCCATCTGCAATGAAAGCTTCATCCGCAAGGAATTCCATCCACAACCGCCATCTGTGGGTTGATCTTCATGTGTTGGGTTATTACTTTTAGTTGGGTTGATTTCTTGTGTGTTGGTTAATTTTCGTTGATTGTTAATTTCAACATGGAATGCTTGTAATCAATTTGATTCTCCATGTTTAACTGAACATACTTTGCTTAATTCAATTCATGCTCACCAAGCGTTCATTGAAATGGCCCAATTATTTGTCTTACTTTAGTTTGCATTTTCTTTAGCTTAGATTTTTGCAATTCTTCATTTTGATGAATGCTTATTGTTTCTATTGAGTTCGTTTCTTAATTTGTAAAATTAAGGTTTAAAAAAATAAATAAAATAAAAATTATACACGCACACATACACACACACACCCACACACCCCATAAATAAGAGTTAAAATTGGAAACAACCTTATGAAACATTTTAGAATAATTTTCTAGAATTAAAAAAAAAATACGAGAATAATTGGGCGCAAGATGGAATGGTTACGAATTATTTAAGGAGAAGTTTATTTTTTAAAATATATATATATATATAATCTCTCTTTATTCACCATGCCCTAACCCACGCGAGATTGAAAACCACCAAAGAGTTGCTGGCCTCTTCTCCTCCTCTTCCTCCTGAACGCAACCAGTTGTGCAGCCACACGGAACCTCTTCTCTCGACGCAAGTAGAGAAGCCATCCTTCTTTATCTTCTTCTCCTTCACTTGGTCTTCTCGAACCTACGAGGAGAGGAGGCACTTTCGGAACCCACCCACTTGGGGAAATATTCTGCTCTTGAGGCCATCAATCAAAGCGTTCGATTGTGAGTTGGGATTGGCACACCGGAGTCGATCGGGGGAGCAGCATCGACGCCATCATCAGGTAAGATTTAGATTTTTCCCCCTATTAACTCAGAATGATGGATAGGTGTTATGAGCTAGGATCAGTTTAGTGTTTACAATGGTTCTGCCCTATTTTTGGTTGTTAATATCGTGAGCTCCTTTTGGAGATGTTAATGTTATTTTGGGGAGATTGTGATGTTGTGCTATCAGTGCTTCAAGTGATGGAGGTTTGGATTGGTCCAAAACTAGTTAGTGGGTGGATCTATGCTACGAGGTTAGTTGTAGAATTTATGGTTGTAGGTTTTGGTGAGGTAAGCTTTTGTTTGAGTTGTATTGTTGGAAACACTGCTATTGGTGGAGTTGATCAGTTTTGGATGAGATTGTGGGCTATTTATTGATTTTTTTTGTATGATCATGTACATAATTTGTTAAAGTGGGGGTTTGTGGGTACTATGATAAGGATGATGAGGTTGCCGCGAGCTCCCTTTGAGTTATACTGTTCTGTTATGGAGTTTCATATTTCAACTAGGTTTAAATGATGATTGGAGTTGGGAATCATGTTCCGGATACTTTGATCGGAACTGCGAATTTGGTATTTGTTCTTGTTGGCATTTGGATTTGGATTCTAAGTTGTTGCTTGGTTTATTTGGGTGTGTAACCTAATCTTGATAAATTAGTTTTAAAAGGGGCTTATCTTCGTTCAAGAGTTAATTAAGTAGATATATAATTATGATGATACTTAATATATAGTTTAGCTACTTTATGGTTGTATAAATAGCTAAATTTAGTTTTTAATACAGAACTTTAACTCTGGCTTGCACAATTGATCGTGAGGTTACTTGGATACGTTCTACATTAAAGGTGGGTACTTCTTGCTTACTTCTATAGTTTTGTTTACCTTAAGTGCATGTTTGATACATTATTTGAGTAGGTTGATTGTTTCACCTTAAATTTATTTGCCTTGTGTTTCCTTCTTGATACTTATTTTTGCTTGGCATTCGAGTAATAATTCAAACTGTTCAGTTATACAGTCTCATCTCTTGATTATTTATCTAAAGGGTATTGCGTGAACTGTAGAGCTATCATTTAACCTATCTAGAATTTGGTTGGCATTAGATAAATCTTACCTAGTAGATTAGTACATATTTGTTTATTTTGATGTTATTTGTGTTTCGTATTGTATTGCTTGTATATTTTGGGGTTGATTAAGGTTGTGCTTATTAGTGACATGCATCATAGCATTGTTTGCAGACCGACAATCACTGGCTCCCTTGTGGTTGAGACGGGTCATTGGGTATATTTTCCTGTTGTGCCACGCTCAATTAGAGTTGTGTGCAAACAGTTGATACTCCCCAAGTGTTCGGATTCCCTATAGGTGTTTCGGGGGGTTTTATTATTCAAGGTCACAGATATTGTGGTGTATTTACATAGCTAGAGGTGTTGAGCGCTTGTATCTTGTCCACTCAACTTACCCAATGTAGCGGTGGTTGATGTGTATACAATGCAGATCATCACATCATGTGCATATTATGCATCGTGCATTTGCTTATGTTTGCTGTATTTGTTTGGGCTATGATTGTTGCATTTCATTGACATGTATATATGGTCATGATTTGCATTTATTATATGGTCTGGATATGTTCGGCAATATTAGCAGTTTACTGAGGTATTAGGGGGATTTCTAATCATGCCCCTATGTGTTACATTGGTTTTCAGGTATGTCTTGTTCGTACAGATGCATTTGGTTTATCTTCTTTATTCTAAAGATTGAATATCCTTGGTTTTCTTTATGCTTGTTTTACCCTTTTATATACCATGTATTTATCTATTCTTATATCCGCAGAGTTCCACCTAGAATTCACCATCCCTCATTCTCCTTTTTATTTTAGGTAGTTGATAGCGGTGTCACGTGCTGCCCGAAGTGGATCCAGCTGCTAGTCCCCTAGCGTCGGCAACTATTTCGTGTTTTCTCGGATATGTTTTTATTTTCGATGGATGTTTCGCTATTCTTATTTCGTCAGTAGACTTGTTGAGTCTATGGTTTTAGAGTTATGATTTTGTATCCATGGATTTGAATCGTATATCATCGAATTTTCATTTCGTCATATTTATTATTTGATGTTTATCAAAATTAGTAATTATAATATTATTTTTAATTATGTGGTTGTGTTTATATGGGCGCCAACTGAGTGTGACTGAGTTAATTATATGTGTTGAAATATGTGTTTGTATAAGTTTCAGATTGTCCTCCGTACAGGTAAGTTGTTGCCCAATTTTTGAGTGAGCACGAACCTCTGGGGGAGTGACAACTTAGTAGTATCAGAGCGTAGGTTTACGAGTTTTTGTTGGGATTATTTGATATTGATTTTTCAAAATTTTACGGAGTCTTTTTATTTACTGGGATGTGTTGGGACTTGGTAGTGATGGACTCTTTAGGCAATGAGCAAGTAAGTTGATTAATTTACTAGTAGTAGTATATTTTAGTGATACTTGTTAAATATTTTATTATGACGACTCGTGCATAAATTATTATTTCTTTTGTTATTATGATAGAGATATATTATGGTGGTATGTAGTGGATGATTTTAGTTGTTCAGGGAAAATGTCGAGTGTGAGTGATCTTTTAAAATAAATTTGAAACTAGGGAATATTGTGAAAATACATATTGGGGAGGTGTTGAATTTTAGATGGTCTCTTGTGGATGACTTTATTGTTGATCAAGAAGTGATCAATTCTGATTGAGATTTAAGGATAAATTAGAATTAGTGAAAATGGTGGATAATGGACTTATGTGATATATTGTCTCCTAACAGTTTATTAGTGGATTTATTGGTTGATTATAAGTGGATTTATGACGTTACGGTTGGTTAGTTAGAAGTTATCTTTGATTGGTGATATATATGATGATTGTCTATTAGTGATTTGATATATATACTTGGTGTCAGTGACCTTATGGTTGACCGCCCCACGCATGATTTTCATAAGTTTGATTGATGGTACTTGATTTTCAAGTGAAAATCTTTAAGTTAGTAATTTTCAGTATAGGATTTATATTTAGAACTCCACAAGTAGAAAGTTGAGGACGTATGTTTCGTTTGGTGTAAATGGTTTTGACATGAGATGATAAGGTGTTGTAGGAATCGTGGGTTTCAAATTTGGATGTAGTTGATTTTGGTTGAAGGGATCAGTTTGTGTTTGGGCTTTTGCCGCAAGATGATGGGAATTTTTGCCATAAGTTCCCTGTGTGGCAGATTTGCAATAAGGAAGTAGGTTATTTTTAGAGAGGTTTTACTAGGTTTGTTATGGTGATCATTTGTAGACATGAACATGATTCCTGGAAGAAATGTGTTTGGTTAACCATATTTGAGTTTAGGAATTTAACCTAATTAGGACTATTAGGTTAGGAAGTAACATGTGGTTACTTAAAAATTTAGTTAAGTAGATGTTATGGTTAAGCTTTATTTTAATTTTTATTAGATCAACCATACTCAGCCTACCAGCCTTCAGTTTATCAGCCTCAACAGATAGTTGAAGCTACAGGTTATCAGCCTCAGCAGCGTAGGATCGAGATGAGTGATATAGGGGGGATGAATATCGCTTATAAAAATATTTCGGATTTTAAAACGATCGAGTACGCAACGGAAAATAAAATACGACACGCTAACACAAGTCAGTTTTACTTGCTTCGGAGTCTTGACTGGCTCCTACTACAAGGCCCACGATCCTTGATCGTTTGCGTTGGGCAATCACTAATAGTCGAATGAATGTATAGATTACAAGATTTTAGTGTGCAATTAAAATAGAACAAATATACCAACTCCTTTTTGAATGAGTTGAAGTTCTTCGCTCGGAGAGTCAGACGATGTTTCGGCGTTGTCGAGGCTTTGATCGCGTAGCACATAGGAGAACAGAATGATCGCAGAGTGTTAATTGATGTTCTGGGGTGCTGATCTTGACCCCTTTATATAGTAGTCTTTCAGGCGCCCTAGTTGCGGCGTCTCGGGCGGTAATTCTATCCGCTGCACAGTCAAACTTCTATCCTGGCTCAGGCGCCCTAGTCCCTTTCAGGCGCCTGAGTGCCGACATGACTCCTCTACTCAACACTCGCCACGCAAGCTTGACCGTTGCGCCAGCTCAGCCACCCGCTGCCAACTCCCAGGCGCCTGAGTCCCATTCAGGTGCCCTAGTCCAACTGGTCCAACTTTTCAGCTGCAACAAAGGTTAGTTCCATACAATAATATAAATAGCATAGATGCAAGTATGGATTCACAACCAGTGCTGTCTTGGTCCTGACTTTTAGGTTTCATCTAAATCCTAGGTCGGACTGACGCCTACTGTTCTCTCCCAGGGAGCGCGTCCTCACCTACTCCTCTTAGGAGGGTTTACCTGCTGCCACCCAGAACCTCCGGTTGGACTTTTGCTTGGCCTCCGAGAACCCGAAACTCGACGATGTTCAACCTCGACCTATCTCGGCTCCTGTCCGCAATTCTCTCTCAGCAAAGTCTTCTGCTCGGTCCCCGGACCAAGACTTCGTGCTCGGCTTCACTCACCAAGTCTTCGTTGCCCGATCCTCGACCAGGACTTCGTGCTCAACCCTGCAGGTCAAGACTTCTTGCCTAGCTTACCTAGGACTTTCCTGCAAGCTTCACAAGTTCATCAGTATACACAAACTAGCTTAACTTGAACCATTTGTCACTTATCAAAATAAGGTTCTATCTGGTGCTTCCGACACCAACAATCTTCTCCTTTTTTATTATGGCAACCCAGTTCAAAGTTAAGCTAAAAACAAGTTTAGACAAGAGAAATAAAATTTTATTTTGAGCTCTCCCCCTTAACTAGTTATCTCCCCCTTGATCAAATATTTTTTTTCAAAAACTGGATTTAGTACTTTTTCAAATATGATTTAAATAATTCAAAGACTATGTTGCCTTTTTCAAAAATCGAAAAATGCTTTAAGCTTTTTGAAATACTTAAAAGAAATTTTAGCTCTCTTTCGAAAAAGCTTACATACTTTTTCAAAAACCTTTTAAAAATCATTTTGCAAAAAGATTTTCTAACACTTTGAAAAACTTTTCTAACACTTTTAAAATATTTTGAAAGATTTTTTAATCACTTTAACCTTTTTCTTTCTTGGTATCAAAACTTTCCTAACACTTAGAAAATATTTTGAAAATACTTTGAACTATTTTTTTCTCTCTCCCTTTGCCATATATCAAAATAATATAATATAAGGGTAAGAAGTGTATCAGAGCATATAAAAAACTATGTAAGAAAAACTTGTTAGTGCAGGAAGCACCATATCGAACCTTGTTTTGATATTGGCAAAGGATTCAAAGTTAAGTTTATTTGTGATCTAATAAAGTTACTTGAGTATGCAGAAAAAAAAGTCCTAGCGAAGGGCCACTAGGCACCTGGCGAAGGACTGCCAGGAAACAAAGTCCTAGAGAAGGGTTGCTAGGCACCTGGCGAAGGACTGCCAGGATACAAAGCCCTAGCGAAGGACTGCTAGGCACCTGGCGAAGGACTGCCAGGAAACAAAGCCCTAGAGAAGGACTGCTAGGCACCTGGCGAAGGAATGCCAGGATACAAAGCCCTAGCGAAGGACTGCTAGGCTCCAGGCGAAGGACAGCTTGGTACTGAAGACCTGGCGAAGGACAGCTAGACACCTGGCGAAGGACTGCTGGGCAAAAGTCCAACTAGAGGAGCCGGTTGACATCAGGTAAATTCTCCTGAGAGGAGTAGGTGAGGACGCGTTCTCCGTCGAGGGAATAGTAGGCGTCGGTTCGACCTAAGGTTCCATTTTAGAGACTCAAAGTCAGAACCAAGACAGCTAAGGCAGTATAAAACTAACCTATTATTGCTTTATGTTGTTTTTGTACTAACCCTGGATGCAGGACCAAAGGAACGAGTGTCTGCAGCTCAGAGAGCCTCAAAGGAGTGAGGCAGCAGCTGACCAGGGCGCCCGGAGTGTCCCGGGCGCCCCCAAGGTGAATACAAAACACACAAAACAAAAGGAGTGCTTCGACAGCTTATGGGTGAGGCGCCCTCGTGCTCCCGGGCGCCCCCCATGCTCCCGGGCACCCCCAGCGTCCCGGGCACCCTCAAGTTCAAGCAAACGAAGCAGAAGCCAGCGAAGCCAATGGATAAGAGTTGACCCGGTCAACCCGGGCGCCCCCAGCGTCCCGGGCGCCCCCGTCAAAGCCTGATCCCGAGTTTTAAGGGATCAGAGCTGACCGAGAGGAACTCGGATCAGCTGACACGTGGGGGGGGGGGGGGCGCCCCCGACGTTCCGGGCGCCCCCAGGGGCTATAAAAGGACCCTCGAACCCAAGGCTTCAAGCAAGACAATTCTTCCAACGCATTCACGCTCTTCTGCTCCCGCGCTCTGCTCCGGAAACCTCCCGACTTGAGATACAAGCGCCGACTATGTCCCTCTGCTCCAAAAATATAATTTACACCGGACGTCGGTAACGAAGAGCTACTTTAAGTTTACTGAACCATTTCTTGTAATACAATTTGTAAACTAGTTTTGCGCATATATAGAATTGCCCGCAGTAAACGGTCAACGACCGTGGGCCTTGGAGAAGGAGCCAACCGCGACTCCAAACCAAGTAAAACTGCTTGCGTCGTTGTGTTGTGATTTAATTTTCCGCTGCGTATGCTCATAATTTTAATCCGAAAACGATTTACGATATTCACCCCCCCTCTATCGTTTCTGTCGATCCAATAAGTGGTATCAGAGCGGGGTAGCTCAAATTTGGTGCAACCACCAATTTGAGAGTTTTTTGAATTTTCAAAATTATTTTATTTTATTTTTTCGTTAATCGAGATTGGTGCAACACCACTCGATCCTATTCGCCTTTTATTTCAAATAAATAATATTTATAAGTGGATTTAAAATATCCTTACGCCTTTTTCAATTTTGAATCTTATTTTTTCACCATAAGTTAGAATTGATAAAACGAATAATTTTTGAAAATTTGGCATAAACTTTTTTTATTATTATTTTAATATTTTTCTCAAAATTCGTGTTACCATAATTCGAGTAAAATTTTTAACATTGAATTCTTATTCTTTTCAGAATTGACAAAATCAACATTTTCAAAAATTTGTCATAAATTATTTTTATTATTTTATTATTATTCTATCTCGAAATTCGTGCAATAATTATTTTGGGCTATCTTTTTTCCCTTCTCCTGCACTACTAATCCAAGACCAAGTCTTGGTACATTTCTGTTATTTTTCTCTTTGTGTTCAAGAATTATCCTTAATGGCCAATCAAGATTGGAACAGTGTTCATCCGCCTCTATTCTTCGGCGAGAACTTCAGAACCTGGAAGGGGCTAATGGAATCCCACCTAAAGGCCCATCTAGAGCTGTGGATGATAATCCAAACGGGGTTTACAGTACCTACAGAAGATGGAATGTCGATCGCCTGGGATAAAATGGACGAACCAACTCTGAGGAAGATCGAGACAGATGCAAAGGCGAATGCGATCCTACAATGTGGCCTAACTAAGGAGCAACTCGAACTAGTAAGTCCATTCAGATGTGCGAGAGAAATTTGAGAAAAATTGATTAACCTTCATCAAGAGATCTCAGAAGAAGAAGAAGATCAAGTAAGCTATCTTGCACTCTCGGTCCAAGCACAAACAGCCGAGTCAGAGTCTGAACATGAATCCAAACCAGAGTCTGAAGACAAAGTGACTGAGACAAAAATGGTAACCAATTTTGAATTTGTTCCAGAATTATAATTATATAATCAGACTAATACTATAATGGTTGAGGAAGGTATAATTTCAAGTGCAGGGAAAATTCCAAAGAAGAAGCTTCAACCGGTACCCGAGTCTGACTCAGACTCGGAATCAGAAGACAATGGAGGAGATCGACCCAAACTGGTCCGGTTGACTCGCGACCACTACAAAATACTGAAGAAACAATCAAGTAGAAGAAAGATGGCTAAACTCAAGGGGGAGACCTCCAAAAAGAAATCTAAAGGTAAATTTATAATATTTGAAAATCCATTATTTACCTTGAATAATATGATTGAACCTTATAAATTAGTTAAAGCAAACATTAGTAAATTGGAACAAGAAGATGAAATATTGAAACATAAGGTCAAAATGCTAGAAAGTCTAATTCACAATCTTGCTAATTCTAAAAACCCAGAATATCATTACAATTATGACGTGACTTAGTTGATTACTTTTCTTGCTTGTTTATCTTATTATGCTTTGAATTAGGATTGATTAGTTTAAGGACTAAACCAACTTAACTGAAATTTGAAACAACATAGTATTGGGTGGAGGTGAGATGATAGTACATTAGGGAAGCCTTTTCTAATAAGGTCAAGTATACACTACTTGATCTCTTTAGACTGGTGAAACTAGCCGAAGCTATCGATCCAAGACCCAAACTAGTTAGACCAGAATTTACCAAAAAGTAATTTTGAAGATGAAATTTCACTAAAAGGCTTTGTCTAGGAAAGGGTTGATGATCCAATAAGGCTACGGCCAAAGAAGGCCTTGTGCCTCGCCAAGACCTGGAAGCCAATTTTTGAAATTCAAATTCAATTTACTCTTTGTTAAATTCAAATCTAACACAAATTTTCAGTTAATTTTAGATTCAAATATCTCTTTTCAAAATAAATTTAAATTAGGTTTAAAAAATAAATTTAACTTTTCAAAATTAATCATGACTTTTTCAAAATAAATCTTTCTATTAAAATATGTATCTCACAAAATAGTTAAGGATATCCTGTTTTGTCATTTAGAAATGGGTGAGATGCTTAGGACCTAAAAGTTGAGTCCAACCCAACCAACTAATTCAAATTAATCAAACTAAAATTAATTCAATTAAATCAAAATCAAAGCTTAATTAAATCAATTAAATTAAATTAAATCTTAATTAAATCAATTAAATTCAATTAAATCTTAATTAAATCAATTAAATTCAATTAAATCTTAATTAAATTAATTAAATTCAATTAAATCAATTAAATTAAATTAAATCTTAATAAATTAAATTTAACTCAATCAAATTCAAATTTAATTCATCTGACTTTTAAAATTCAAATTTAATTCAACCGAACAACTTTCAAAATTAAAATTTAATTCAACTAAACAAACTTAACCCTCTAAATTTTAATTTTCTCAAAAATCAAATTTAACCTTTTAACTAAGAGTTAATGGTTCAAATAATTGTAATTAAAATCAAGTCTCTTTTGTTCACTAACCTGAAATTTATTTCATAATATTTATTTCTTTCCTTTACCATTATACAAACATTTCTTTTAGACATTCAGTTTATTCTTGTATGGCAAAAAGTCACCTTGGGACTACTTAGGATTTTTTTTTGTCTACAGTCCGGGCTTAGATATTTATATATTTTTTTTGGGACAACAAGAATTCTCACTATTTCTTAGATTTATGGATCAAATTCAATTCAGTGAGATCTTTCACTCACATTTTTTTCCATCAAGAACGCTTTATGAAACTTTTTGACCCCCGAACTTCAATTTTTTTAAAATCATTTCCCCTTTTCAGTTTTCTATATTCATTTTCTCAAATAGGAGAATGAAATTATGTTTCAAATCATTAAAACAAAACACTTTTTTAAACTTAGTTTTCTTCTCTTTTTGTTTGAATCAAACCCTAAGACTAAGAGAAGGATTAACTTGTGGTCAACAAGCCTCCTAGGACTGTGTCAAGTTTAGGGGGATCGGAGTTCAAATTAAAAGAAGAAGTTTAAACATACTATTTTTTCAAACTATCACTCATGTTTTTTGAAAACTCACTACAACAAATGTGACTTTCCGCAGCGCGCAATTACTTTATCTGCAGCGCGCATCGCATGCTGCACAACTCAAAACTGTTAAAAGTCCTAAAGCATTGACAGCGCGTGATCGCATGCTGCGATTAAATGCATTCGCAGCGCACGACCGCGCGCTGTGGTCAATTGCAATCGCAGCGCGCGACTGCACGCTGCGATTGATTACAATTGCAGCGTGCAGCCGCACGCTATGGTTAGCGTTATTATTACAATCAATCAAATACCATACAAATTAAAATACCACATACATATCATATACAATTATACCACATACACATAATTATAAAATTAAAACTCAAAGAATTATAAAACCACATACAACTGTAAATACCACACTTAAGTAAGACAATAATTCACTTTGTAACAATAATTTACTTGGTAAAACAAAACACAAACTAGTATCAAAAAATTCACTTAGTAACATAATTGTTTCTTATAGAAAAAAAAATGACCTCTAAGAATTCACTTAGTATCTAAAAACCTCTATCAACCCAAACTTTCCAACAAGATCCTCTAAGAAGAACGTGATACATTTTTGCTTTTAGATCTGTAATTTGACCTTCTGCAATAACTTCATCAATACACCAATGAAGCAGTTGACATTTTGTATTATCACCAATATCTCCATGGCTCGAATCCTTGACTTTTGGCTGTATAACAATACAAAGTTATTAATTCTAACATGTATATATTTTTTATAACAAATATATAGTTTAGAAAACATATAATTTCAAAATAGTTACCTAAGTTACAGCTAAATGTTGGTTAACATATCAACATTACCAATTTTTTATGCACTATTGATATCCCCATCGCCAAATACCAAGCTATAAAGCAAAGGTGTCTTGTCCTGATTGAGCGCCTGATTTTCAAGTAATAAATTGTAAATATTAGTTAGCTAAGACAAAGCCACTAACTTAATATAATATGCTAGAGTTGAGAACCTATAAAGTGCAAACAAAATCTGTAACAAAAAAGATTGCACCAATAGCTATATAAACAAGAAAAGGCATAAAAAAGGGAAGGCTTGTGGCAACATAAATTTAAAAAAAATGTATGCAATCAAACAAAATGTACACTAGAAGGTTATTTATCAAGATAATCTCCAATGTCCAATTCACCAAGCTAATAGATATTGGAGTGCATTTCAAATAGTTAAGAGTAAGATATAACACTCAAGTCCTAGCTAAAATAAAACTCATAATATTGTTCATCTATATGTATAGAATAAAACAACATATACATCAGGCAGAATTGTAGTGATGGCTCACGGCCAAAATTTTTTTCGCAACAAGCTCTAATACATCAGTCTTACAGTTGCTCACGACCAAAAACAACAAGCTCTAATACAGTTGCTCACGGCCAAAATAACAAATTTTGTATAGGAATGATATAAAGATATAACTAAGGATGGTGAAATAGAAGAAGGATGCATGAAGACTCCAACGAAGGCAATGCCATGACTGCACATTCATGGGAGAATGTTGGAGAACCATACCAACAATAGTAGCAAGGAAGTGGGAAGATGACGACCATGGGCTACGTAGGTGTGTCTTCCTTTATCTTGCAAGATATTGCATAGCTTTCAATGGTTCGAAAATCTTCCGAACTTAGCTGCAAGAAAACCAAATCAATAGTATATATAACTAAATTGGTTTTAGCTTACATATGTTGCATGGCAAAGCCAAATATCTGTGAATAGATAAAACAAATACATTCCAACAAAAGATTGACTTAATTCTATTAAATTCCTTAGTCCTTCAAACCTAAATCACAATTACATCTATGGCAGAAGAAGACTACACCAAATCAGGATTGGGTTTGAAAAGAAATACTCACATTCTAATCGAAATCAGACCCGCCCATTCCAGAACAAACAAGATCATCAGACTAGATTCATAGAAACTTCCAGAAAAACTATATAGATTAAATCAAACCATCCTTACCTGTGTTGACATGCACACAGGACTGCTCCCCTCTCCTCAGCTCTGAGCTGGGGCGACCGGAGAGGCAACGGTCAAACTGCAATCCTCCCTCGATCAGAGTAGAGAGGGGCGCTGTGATGGCCAGAGTGACGGTCGACGATCGGTGCTCGCGTGAAGAGGGATCGCGATGGAGAAGGTTGCACCGCAACTTTAGCTTGCGCGAGGGATGCGGTAGGTCGGCACTGCTTGTTGTCGACGCTCGGGTGGAGAAGATAGATCGATGATCGGCTCGTCGACGTGGTCGCGAGAGGGAGGGGAAGAAGAAGGCTATCCTGTGCTTGGTTGGCGATGAGGAGGCGGCATGGGAGAAAAGAATCGCGTGCGGCGAGGGGGAAAGAGTAGGCGAGGAAGATTAGGGCACGGGCTGTGAAGATTTAATAGAGAAAAAGTTCTCTCATAAATAAATAAATAAATATATATATATATATATATTTAAATTTTGAAAATAAATTTTTTCTTTGAATAACTCCAAATTAATAAATATATATATATATATATATATTTAAATTTTGAAAATAAATTTTTTCTTTGAATAACTCCAAATTAATAAATATATATATATATATTTAAATTTCGAGAATAAAATTTTTTCTTTGAATAACTCCAAATTAATCTACCTCGCGTCGTGTAAATATTTTCAAAATTTTAGAAATTTTTTCCTATATCGTCTATGAAATTATTTCTAAATTTTAAACTCCTATTTGTAGCGGCGAGGGGTTTGGGAAAAAATAGAAAATAAAGAAAAAGAGAAAATAAGGAAAACAAAAATAAAAAAAATAAAAAATAGTGATTATTTATAATTTTATTTGTAGCGTATCACATATAATAAATAGATGTATTAATAGCGTATCAATTTTTGCACGTTGTCATTGTTATTATTTATTCACAGCGTGCATTAATATGCCGTTAATAATAATATTAACAACGTGCTTTTAATGTACGCTGTTGATGCTTCTTCTTTTAAAAAAATTTTGGTATTAACAGCGCACATCAATATGCATGCTGTTAATAATACTATTAACAGCGTGCTTTTAATGTGCGCTGTTAATAACGCGCTGCGGAAAAGTAATTTTCTTGTAGTGACTATGCTATCATATGTCTTTCAAACAATCATTTTTTTCAAAATGTTAATACTTCAAAATTCATTTTAAGAATTGTGCTTTTGATTTTGATAAACCCTAAAGACACAAAGGAGGTCTACTTAATGATCTACAAGGACTCCTAGGATGTGTCAAATTTAGGGGGAGTCTAAACCAAAAGAAATTATTTCTAACAAGTATTTTCTTTGGCAATTATTGTTTATTATTCTTTTGATCTGAACTGAACCCTAAGAACTCAGAGGAAGAATACTTGTGGTCAACAAGCTTCCTAGGACTGGGTCAAGTTTAGGGGAGATCAAATTAAAAGAATTATTGAACATTCTTAAAATTATACGTTTTCATGCACTGCACGTTTAACATCCTTTTGAAAACTTAAATAATTTTTCTTTCAAAATACTATTATTTTATTTCTCAAAATTCTTGTGGCTTATGAAATTATTGTTATAATATTTACTTGGGTTGGAGAAATTTCCAGGACACTTAGGAAAATGTCCTTGTAGTTAACAAGGATTCCTAGGATTGTGTCAGACTGGAAAAGAAACCTAGTCAAGTAGAATATTATGTTTTCAAAATGCATAATACTTTTCAAAAATTACTTATATTTTTTCAAAGTCTAATAGTTTTCAAAAACAGTACTTAGACTTTCCAAAAATGCTCAATCTGTTTGCATATTTTCAAAAATGCATATTTTTCAAAAATTACATAATATCTTTCAAAATTACTTTTATAATGTTTTCAAAAGTACTAATACTTTTCTAAGGCAATAGTATTCTAAGTACATGAATTTTCTAAAGATTTGCCTACAAATACAAAATCCTTTTTTAAAATTGCACAATACCTTTCAAAGTGGAGTTTTGTTGGTGCAATTTAAGCTTTTTGCTATGCTTTCAAGAGTTATACTAAGTATTTTTATGTTTTCAAAACTCATAGGCTCTAATACATAATTTTTTATCTTAAAACTTCTTTCAAAATATAATTCTTTATTAATAAACAACCAAGGGGGAGATACTCAGAATTTTTTTTCAAACTGAACTTGTGATTATTTCGAAAGGTTAATTTGCATGTTTTTTAAAGGAAATTTTAATATCATGGGGGAGCTTAGTGCAACTTTGCAAGTTTTTTTTGAAATGTTCTAAAATATAAGGAGAGAAAAAGCTCAAATTGTTCAAAATCAAAATGTTTTCCAAAAGCTTTCTCTTATTTAAAAAGCAAAGTTGAATTTCTAAGTGTGCTTTCAAAAATTTCTAAGAGCATTTTTTTGCAAATATTTCTAAGTAGAAATTTTAACATGTTCTATTTTTTCCAAGCAAATGTTTCTAAATATTCAATAGTTGAAATTTTTTTAAGGGAAAGTCGTTTAGCTAATGTTCTTTGAAAATTTTCTTCAAGTTGAAATTTATGGCTAAGGAAATTGTTTTTTTTGCAAAAATTGGTTTTGCAAAGCCTTTGATAAATAAAGGGTTCTTCAAAATTTGGACTTGCAAATTCTTAAGTGAAAAATTGTTCTTCAAAACTCTCTATTAGAAACCTTGGTCGCCCATGTATGTTTTTGATATATGTCAAAGGGGGAGGAAAGGTAAAAGTTAAGGTATTTTAAGTGTTTTATAACACAAGTATTTAGGATTTTAGGGGGAGTATGAGAAATAAAAAAAAATTCAACTCTATTTATTCTGTTCATAAATAGTTATACTTCATTATTTACCTTATGTTCTTAACTGTTATAAGTTTATAACTTAACTTTGAATTGTGTTGCCATAAATCAAAAAGGGGGAGATTGTTGGTGCAGGAAGCACCATATCGAACCTTGTTTTGATATTGGCAAAGGATTCAAAGTTAAGTTTATTGGTGATCTAACAATGTTACTCAAGTGTGCAGGAAAAGTCCTAGCGAAGGGCTGCTAGGCACCTGGCGAAGGACTGCCAGGAAACAAAGTCCTAGCGAAGGGCTGCTAAGCATCTGGCGAAGAACTGCCAGGATACAAAGCCCTAGCGAAGGACAGCTAGGCACCTGGCGAAGGGCTGCCAGGAAACAAAGCCCTAGTGAAGGACTGCTAGGCACCTGGCGAAGGAATGTCAGGATAACAAAGACCTGGCGAAGGACTGCTAGGCACCAGGCGAAGGACAGCTTGGTACTGAAGACCTGGCGAATGACTGCTAGGCACCAGGCGAAGGACAACCTGGTACTGAAGACTTGGCGAAGGACAGCTAGGCACCTGGCGAAGGACAGCTGGGCAAAAGTCCAACCGGAGGAGCCGGTTGGCATCAGGTAAATTCTCCCGAGAGGAGTAGGTGAGGACGCGTTCCCCGTCGAGGGAACAGTAGGCATCGGTTCGACCTAGGATTCCATTTTGGAGACCCAAAGTCAGAACCAAGACAGCTAAGGTTGTATAAACTAACATATTATTGCTTTATGTTGTTTTGGACTAACCCTGGATGCAGGACCGAAGGAACGAGTGTCTGCAGCTCAGAGAGCCTTAAAGGAGTGAGGCAGCAGCTGAGTAGGGCGCCCGGGACACCCGGAATGTCCCGGGCGCCCCCATAGTGAATACAAAACAGATGGAGCAAGTAAACGCTTCACCAGCTTACTGGCGGGGCGCCCCCGTGCTCCCGGGCGCCCCCATGCTCCCGGGCGCCCCCAGATCAAGCTAAGGAAGCAAGCCAGCGAGAAGCCAACAGGATAAGAGCCTGACCCGATCAACCCGGGCGCCCCCAGCGTCCCGGGCGCCCCAGACAAAATCTGATCCCGAGTTTGAAGGGATCAGAGCTGACCGAGTGCAACTCAGATCAGTTGACACGTGGGGGGGGCCCCGACGTTCCAGGCGCCCCCAGGGGCTATAAATAGGCCCTCGACCCCAAGGCTTCGAAAATCAACTCTTCCAACGCATTCACGCTCTTCTGCTCCCGCGCTCTGCTCCTGAAACCTCCCGACTCGAGATTCAAGCGCCGACGACGTCCTACTGCTCCGAAAACACGACCTACATCGGACGTCGGTAAAAGAAGAGTTACTTTTTAGTTTACTGCACTAATTTTGTAATACAATCTTGTAAACTGTTTTTGCGAACATATAGAATTTCTCGCAGAAAACGGTCAACGACCGTGGGCCTTGGAGTAGGAGCCGACCACGACTCCGAACCAAGTAAAAAACTTGGTGTTTGCGTGTGTTTGATTTAAATTTCCGCTGCATAATTTCTCTAACTGTTAATTCGAACGTTTTACGATATTCACCCCCCTCTATCGTTTCTCTCAATCCAACAAAAGGATCTGCAAACATAACACGTATAGGGATATACTCAAGAATTATCTTTTCTCTTGTCAACAATATCCCTTATGCTTGCCTTGACTGTGATATTCGAGATCCTTAGAAAAAGCTATAATAACTTAATTATCACAGTACACTGTAACAGGACTCCCACTGTCGTCAGTAATCCTCAAATGCATCAAGAACCTTCTTAGCCAGAATACTTCTTGTGCAACAACTACATGAACCACATACTCAGCTTTCATTGTCAACAACACTACATAAGTCTGTTTTGACAGGGCTACACAAGCCTATTTCGACAGCGCTACACAAGCCTGTTTCTTGTTGTTCCATGAGATGACGCCACCATTCAGCAAGAAGGTATAGCTAGATGTGATTTTTCTGTTATCAAGGTCCCTTGCCAATATGCAATTGTAGAGCCATTCTGGCTCAGCTTTGATCCTTTTCACTGCTTTCCGGTGTCTCGATCCTGGGTTTAACTGGAAATGACTAACTAAGCCGACTGCATAGCTTATATCGGGACGAGTACACAACATAGTATACATCAAACTACCAATGACACTGACATATGAATTTTTTTTTATCGGCTATCTCTTCAGGAGTCTTGAGAGACATACTTTTGCTCAAAGTAACACCTTTCGCTGTAGGTGTTTGTTCAATATTGCAATCCAACATAGTAAAATGTTGTAGCATCTTAGTGATATAAGCTTCTTGGGACAAACCTAAAAGTCTTTTTGATCGATCACGAATGATCTATACTCCTAAGATGTACTCAGCTTCTCCCATATTTATTATGTCAAATTGTGATGAAAGCCAAGACTTGATTTCTATCACAAATTTTAGGCCACTTCCAGCTATTAGCATACCATCATCATATAATGATAAAATGACAAACTTTCCCTTATCCTTCTTTAGGTAAACACAATGATCCTCATTGATCATTTCGGAACTAAAAGACAAAATGACTTTATTGAATCTTATATTCCATTGCCTTGACGCCTGCTTTAGTCTATACATAGACTTCTCAAGTCTACATACTTTATTCTCTTAGCCCTCAGCTATATAACCTTCTGGCTATGTCATATAGATTTCTTCGTCAAGATTACCATTAAGGAAAGCCGTCTTTACATCCATTTGATGTAATTCTAAGTCATAATATGCTACTATAGCTAGGATGACTCGTATTGATACAAATTTCACAACTGAGGAGAATGTCTCTTCAAAATTAATACCCTCTATTTGGATATATCCTTTTGTAACCAAACGAGCTTTGCATCGATTAATCGACCCATCCTCTTTCCTCTTAATTTTGAGAATTCACTTATTCCTAATAGCTCTTCGGCCCGGAGGAAGATCGACTAAATCCCAAACTTGATTATTTCTTATGGACTCCATTTTCTCATCCATTGCAACTTTCCATTTCTCCTTAACTGAGCATTTCAATGCTTCCTCAACCGTTCGAGGTTCTTCATCATCAACTGGAAGAATCATTAATGCCTCATTTTCAATGTCAAACCTTCTCCGAGGAATAATCTTACGATTATTTCTTCGCAAGTTAGACTGTCGAGAAACTAATTCATTTATAGGTCATTTACTCCCACTAGGTTGACTAGAATCATGTATCCCCTGTGATTCCTGATTCGTTGATAGAGGAGTAGTATCCTCCTCCTCTATTGCAAATAGAGGAGTTAATTTATCAACTTCACCTCTCGTTGGGAACTCAGTTTCGAGAAAAGTGACATCTCTTGACTCAATTTCAGAGATGGTTCCATCTTGTTGCTCACCAATAAAAACATAACCCTTAGAGGTATCATAATTCAGAATATCTTACAAAGATACACTTTCTAACCCTGGGTCCTAATTTTTCATATTTGTGAGTTTTGTCATGAATATAAACAGCTAACCCCCATGGTCTCATATTACTAAAATCTGATTTTCTGTCTGTCCTAAGTTCATATGGAGTAGATGGAACCAATTTAGAAGGCACCCGGTTAAGTATATAGGTTGCTGCCAATAATATATCTCCCCAATAGGAAATAGGCAAATTAGCTTGAGCCATCATCGACCTAACCATTTCAAGAAGAGTTTGATTTCTTCTTTCAGCAACTCCATTTTGCTGTGGAGTCCCAGGGATAGTTAACTGTCTAATGATCCCTTTCTCATTACATATTATCTTGAACTGATCAGACAAATATTCACTTCTACGGTCAATGCAAAAGATTTTAACCTTACGTTCCAATAGATTCTCAACTTCGTTCAAATAACGATTAAAGCAATCTAATGCTTCAGATTTATGAGAAATTAAATACACATGACCAAAACGTGTGAAATCATCAATAAATGTAATGAAATAAGAACTTCCATGTCTAGCCTTCATGTTCATCGGACCACAAATATCCGAATGAATCAATTGCAATGGTGATTCAACCCTAATAGCCTTATCAAATGGTTTCCTAGTTGTTTTTCTAGCAAGACAATGCTCACATATAGACAAGTCAACTTTAGCACGAGTGCCAAGCAGACCCTCTCTTGCTAATCTATTCATTCATTCTTGTCCTATATGTTCCAATCTAGCATGCCAAACTTCATCATTAACATCAGCATCACTAATATGAGCAATGTTTGAAAAACAATCATTATTTCCACAATTAACATCTGGTTCTACATCAAGAACCATGAAACCGTTTGATACATAATCATATACAATTAACACAGAGTTAATTTTAAGTTCCACACAATGACTATAAAAGTTCAAACAGTAACCCAATTCAAGAAGACAATTAATAAAAATCAGATTCCGTCGAATCTCAGGAGCATACAGGATATTATGCAGAAATAAGGTACGTCTACCACGAAGGTTGAGTTTGCAAGTGTCTATTTCTTTGACTTCAATTCTTGCATTGTTTCTCACATATATCCATTTATTGCCAGCTAGTACCCAACGGTAGTCCACGTATGTAGCTCTATCACGAGCTACATGGTTCGTTGCTCCTGAATCTATAATCCACAAAGGATAAGAATCAACTAACAACATTGAACTAGCAACATAATGCTCATGAACTTATTCTTGTTTGGGTTTTGCCCAGCAGCAGCAGTAGCTTCTTTTTCCCTTTCCTTTCTTGAATCATCTTTTCTTATTCTTGGATCCAGAACCTTCAGCTACATAAGCTTGTTTAAAAATCCTTATGAATTCTATTCTCTCCGCCTCCAATTCAATTGGCGTGAGACATCAGTGAGAGTCTTGATACTCTTACTATGAGTATGGTTCTCTTTCATCATTTCCCAAGAATCAAGAAGGGAACGAATAACTGTCTGAACCTGTTGTTCATCGGTCAACTCATGACCAGCAACCTTCAGCTCCCGAATTATATTCCCCAATACCCTCAGATGTTGGGTCATAGCCATATTCGAGTGCTTTTTACAACTGTCAAATTTAATTGTCAGTTGACGAAGCTTGCTCAAGCTAACTTCACTGCATTTCTCTCTAAGGGCTACCTAGACGACATGAGCAGATGGTGATGACTCATACTCAAATACCAAGTCGTCTACCATTGAACTAATCAATATGCCCTTAGTAGTGGAGTCCTTTTTTTTCCATGCCCTATAGGCATCAAGATCAAGTTATGTTGTGCTATTGAACCATTAACAGGTTCTTCCATGAACTGATTCATAGTCTCAATAACTTCTTGTTCCTCTAGAACATATTGTATCTTAAGATGCCATATTTTATAGTTATCCCCATATAATTTCTCTCTATTCAGTTTAGCTATGATGTTTTTAGTTGCCATGATCTATTATAAATAAACACATTATTTATTCACTAAGTGTAATTTATATGCATGTAACTTATGATTGACTCGTTGTAAATTAGAATTGGTTTATAAAATCAAGTGGTAACTACATTTCCACTCATCATTCGTATAATCCAATCTAATCAACATTGATCAATTATATTACATACATCCCATCAAATGAACTAATCATTTATATAATGAACTAATCATAGAATGAACTAATCATTAAATGAACTAATCACTTGTATGAATGAACTAATCATTAAATGAACTAATTATTTATAAGAATGAACTAATCATTTATAAAATGAACAAATCATTTATAAGAATGAACTAATCATTAAATGAACTACTCATTTGTAAGAATGAACAAATCATTAAATGAACTAATCATTTATAATAATTGTTAACATATAACATGACCTTTTTTTTCATAAAATAGTACTATTTGTACAAAACAACAGTCTATACCACATGACTTTCATAAACTAAATAGGCCAATACTGTTCGTACATAACGACAATAACAATAACAAAACTTTAACAAATTAAATAAGCTAATATCATTGTCACTAGGACAAACATTAGTGCAGTTGTTAACATAATCCATTTTATGTTAGACTTTGCTCTATCTCCTCAATCGCCTCCCTCAGCTCATTTTGTCACACATCGAGACAGGTCATCGTGTATATCATCTTTGGCATGTGGAATTGAAAAATATTATTGTTAGTACAAAACTGGCAATCCAGTAACAAAACTGGTTCATTTCAATTCATATATATATATGCATAGAACATGCAGAATCATAAGCAAATAAGAAAAACAAATCTTCTTTATTTGAGGAACTCCAGTTGACTAACGCACTGGGCTGGTCGATTTGGAAATTAGATCTCAAGTATTAGTTTATTCCTTTGTCCTTATTAGAACTGATCTAATTGGATATCTTATTGTTATTGTTTAATTTTAAGCCCATCCACGTTTAAGTCAAACTTATTTATCAAACCAATTAGACTGGTTATATTTTAGACCAAATTGGTCTGGTTAAACCAACCAATGGTTTGAACTAGACCCAACCTAGTTGGACCAAACTGATCTGGTTAAACCAACAAATGGTTTGAACCAAAATCCGATATGATTGGACCAAACTAATCTGATTAAACCAAATAATGGTAACCAAGTCTAATTAGATAGATTAATTCAAATTAATGGAACCAAATCTAAAAGAAATTGTCGTTACACCTCAGTGGTATAACCTTTGTCTTCTTCACGAAGGTCTCCTGCTCGATCCTTCATGATGGTTTTTCTCACAAAAATCGAAACAACCACGACACATAGTCGCGAGTTCCCGACGACTACGTTGGATTCTCGCCCGGCAAGAGAAGAACATGACGGAGACAAACTCCGGCCGTGACATCGAACAAGGGCTAAGAAGTGATCGATATACAGAAGTAAAGTCATGCTTTTACAATCTAACGTGCTCTGATACCAATGTTGATATTTCTAAAGCATGGACAACAGAAACAAATTCTGTAAATCTAAACACTTATAGTGATCTGCACTTGGAGAAGAAACCGGAAGACTTTATCATCCGAAGAACGATCACGAACAAACAGGGAAGCTGCTCTCTTCTGGGACGCAGCAAAGGAGCTGACCATCAAACAAGTGCACTAGGATGATGGCACGTGTATTTCGAGATTGATGAATTAAATCACGAATTCAACCAATGACGAACTGACATGTGTCCCCCACTAAAGAAAGAATAAAGAACGAAAATAGGCTAGAATAAGTGACAAAAACTAAAAAAGACGTCCATTACAATAAAAATATATATATTTTATCATGAAAATATCTGATATAACGTATACATGCTAATATTTAATATAAGAATAATAATTGGAAGAGTGAGAATGAGAGAGTAAAAATCATAATGAATGATGTAACACCTTACATATACGATCTTCGATGGGTTCATCGTGCCCCCCAAAGTATAGTTTGATTCGGAACGGCGACTGAAGACCGCCGATGGTATCCAAGCGATAATCGAACGTGTATATGTAAAATGTCATATCATGTCACGTCATGCCACATCATTCACTATGATTTTCACTCTTTCATTTTCACTCTCCCTATCATTATTCTTAATATAATAATATTATTATTATAGTATTGTAACAATTATTTTATTAGTTTCTACCTGTTATCTGTTTTCAAATAATTTTAATCAATTTAAAATTTTTTAATAAAATTAAAATAATTTTCACTAAGCTAAAATTTAAGATTCAAAAATTTAAAATATAGAATTTGAGATAAAATTTAACTACAATTGTTTTAAAAAGATTATGACTAATTTAAAGTGATTTTGACAAAATTTTAAACAATTTTGATAAGTTGGTAAAAAATATTTTGGTAAAATAGTGATTTGTGAGTAGTAATTTTGACTATTATGAAATAGTTAATTTTACAGAGTAACTTCTAAACATTGCAACAACAGTAGTTACTATACCGTTCTACCTAAATATTAAATTTTAAAATTTTAAATTCTGAATACTATTATATCAAAATACTCTTTACCAACTTGATCAAAATTATTTATACTTTAACAAAATTACTTTAAATTAATTAAAATCACTTTAAAACAATTATGACCGTTACTTAGTAACTTTTTATACGTAGTAGTAACTACTTAGGAAATTTTATACGTTGTAGCAGCTAATCGTAGCTTCTACAATAACATTGGAAGTAGGAAACAATATTGTAGCAGCAACCCAGTAGCCATCGATAATTGCTATCATGTGTAACAACTACTCGACAGCAACTATAACAGATAAAAGATATTTTAAGGATAAAATATCTGATGGGATATCCTTTTGAATTTTTTTTTTGAAAAAAATCTTTTCAATGATTTGTGTAATTTGAGAAGCCCTTTCAATTTTTTTTATTTTAAATGCTCCCTTTTGATGATTTGTATAATTTGAGGTGCCCTTATAATTTTTTTTGCCCTAAATAAATATGCTGATAATAAGGATGAGAATTTAATTTGTAGTTATTGAATTTAGTTGATAAAAATTACTTTAAAATCTAATAAATATGATATTTTTATTATTTCTAAAAAATTAATATTGTATATCAAAATGTTGAGCTAGACTTGGCAATGGGTCGTGCTTGACCTGAATCATGCTTGTGTTTCGACAAGCATGTGAGTCGCAGCCACTCCCTCAAGTATGGATCCATAATACGGGCCAAGCCCAGTTACGGTGCAGCGGTAAGGTCACTAGTTGTTAACCCAGACATCCGCGGTTCGATCCCCAGCTACGACGCATTTTACAGGAATTTTTCATAATACGGGCCAAGCAATCGATGATATGATTCAAGTCCATTTAGGCTACATCGTGGGTGATCACTTTTGACTTAACATGTAGAGGTGTAAATGAGTTAAACAACTCGTGAATTATTCGGGTCTCGATTTAAAAAAAAAAAATCATTTAATAGTTAACGAGCCGAGATCGAACTTAACAGTATTTAATTTGTGAGCTCACGAACATGTTCGCTCAGAGGCTTGTGAACGTGTTCGCTAAAAAAGTTATTCTGCGCGTCTGTTCGTTGCGTGCCTGTCCACGCTTAGGGCGCTTGGAACGAATCCAAGCGCTTGGATTGATATTTTTTTTAACTCTTTACTCCTAGGGTTCAGACTTCCCAATTGAGTTATAGTGTTTATGCTAAAATTTTTTAAGATTTACCTCTAGGATTCAGATTTCCCAATTGGATTATAGTGTTTAAGCTAAAAATAAAAAAATGAAAATGAAAAAAAAAATTAGGTGTGCACGGGATATAGTGATGTATTTAGGGTTTATATTTGAGGAAATATTGATTTTTAAAAATTAATATATATATATATATATATATATATATATATATATAATCCAGGTACCCCGAACAACGTCGTGAACAATCGCGGTATCAAAACCTCTCTCTCTCTCTCTATATATATATTAATGGGGTTGAATACCTCGTGGCAGACACGGGGGCTGAAGAAGCTGTGTGGTAAAATCCGCCGAGCAGGAACAACTCCCTTGTTGCGACATCAGAAACCCTCTCGGGGAAGAGGACCCGGAAACCAACTCGAGTAGTTATCACCTCGAAGCTAGCTTCAGGAAGACACACCGAGCTCACCTCGGTGTTAAGACCCCGAGAGCACCTCGGAGAGACGAATACCCAGGACCCTCGAGCCGAAGAACCTCGGGATCACCTCAGGGTGGTGGGGCCCAAGAAACACTCAGGCCGAGGACCATTTCCCGTGGATCGGTGAAGTCATCTTCATCCATTATGACGAGTAATCACTACCCATGATTAGCGGTCATAAAGGCCTTAATCATCGCAACGACCCGGATGGCAGAATTGCGGCGACCGTTACCAGGGTGAACCATCAACCGATAATCACGGGGGCGTGGCGAGGATCATGGGTGCTAGTGGATGGCCGACGCAGGTATAAAAGGTAGTCCAACCCCTCCGGTAAAGGGATCATGCATTCTCTGCTACTGATACATTTTTCTACTTTATACTTCTTCTCTCCATCGAGGCACTGACTTGAGCATCGGAGTGGGCTCCACCGGACAACCTCCGGCGTGTTCCCCTAACGCTCGTGTTGATCTCGCAGGGCGCAGAGTTCCTCCCCTCCCATCAGCATCCGCGTGGGCTGAACCTCGATGATTGACCCTCGACGTAGATTCCTTCCGGAATATATATATACTAAGCTCGTTTAACTTTTAAATGAGTCATTTTCGAACTAAGTTCGAACTGAGCTCGTTTAACTTTTAAACGAGTCATTTTCGAACTGAACTCAAGTCATTCACGAACTATTTAATTTCATTACGAACCGAGCTCGAGCTTAAGAATTAAAGCTCGAATCGAACTTGAGCTAAGCTCGAGCTTAGGTAAAATAAACCGAGCTCGAGCCTTTTACCGACTCAGCTCAATTCAATTACACCCCTATTTACATGCAACCTAACTTCACCTCAAGCCTAGTTACTAAAGTCAATGTTGCACCCATGTAACCTACTTGGACCACAAACACTTGACAGTTCAACCGAACTAAACATGACTCTCCACCTACTTCGACTAAACTTCTAGTAATTCAACTGAACTAAGCATGACTCTCCACTCAACTTAGTTGATCTCTTCTCTAGCCAACTATCTCAACCAAGGTTTAAACAATATCTAGAAATTTGCTCATGTTGTTTAGAATTTTACTTTCAGTTGAGAAATCAATAAGAAGATTGCTTATCGATATCAGAAATGAATTCACCAGTCGAAAGAGAATCTATATCGCATGCTATCTCCATATGGAGGATCAAGTCTAGATCTTAAAGAGCAGTTTAGAGCAAGAAATAACTAAAAGACACCTTTAAATGCATAAATATCAATAAAATAATAATAACGAAAAATTATGGCTGATTTCTTTCTCTGTGTTCTTTTAGATTTTAATCATTTTATCTAATGAACACTAAACACAGATCTTTTCAGTAGTTATCTAAAATAACAAGGATAGAAAGTAAGCAAAGCAAAGGAGACTGTCTGGTGTATTATAGCCATTTAGAACTTGTAATTAGGTGCATGGATTATGGAAAATATACATATTTCTTGAGCAAAGCTAAACCTTACAACTTTTGAGAAAGTAAAAAAGCTTTACCTCGGAAAGGATACTTTCAGAGCATCATGCTATGCCTACCAAAACTCCAAAATTAAGATCTTTGTCGGAGACATCCCTTTTAGTTCAATCGATACTCCCGTATTGTTAAGAAACCAGCATATCGAACAGGGTTCTTATTCTTGGATTCTAGGCAGTCATCTGTGCAACTTCCAGTGTCAACTGTCAGTAACGTGATCTGGTAATGAATAAGAGCGGATACCTGATCCTCGATGACAGGTTTCTGTTATCTGCCTCTTTGCGCTATCAAGATCACCGCAGAATTGGAGGATAATAGAATGATGGACCCATCCGACTTGCTGCAGGTGTCTGGAAATTTGGATATGGAATAAGAGCACCTTGGCTTTGTGTGTTGAACCTTTGATTCATAAAACTAGCATTTGTCACTGGTTGAAAATTAGCAAATAAAGCTGAAGGTCTGCCTGAGACATTCCTATTCTGGCTTTCCAATGGAAAGCAAGCAAAGGGTCTTGGAGCTAAAGCACTCTGCCCATACGCACCAAGCAATGAAGTGTTTGTGGTATTCTTTAGGGAGCCTTTGAGATCATTCTCAAGCTGTGAACATCGGTCATCAATGACAATCACCTCAGTCATCGCATAAGGAGAGCAAGAGCCATGTCTTTGGAATGGTGTCTGCTGCATGTGTTGATCTGGTTTTATTGTCCAAGCAGGATGAAGAGGAGGCCTGGCAGTGTTGCCCATTGCAATGGTAGGTAAATGTGGAAACACAGCAGGGTCACCAGTTAATAAAGCATGTTGAATGGCTTGCGAGCCAACCATAGGTTGATGGCAGTGATATGAACTATCCTGTTGCATGAGGTGGTTGATGGAAGCAAATCCAGTAGAAACAGAATTCACATACGGTGTATGGTCTGAAGCTATAGTTTGAGGATACATAAGCGGTTCGTTGTTTACAACCATTAGGTTTTTACCCATCAATCGCAGTACCGGGTTAGAACTGGATTGGTTCAGTGACTGAGGTGATGGAGAACCTAAATCAGTGTATGATCCATAACTTCCAGAAAAATCAATCGAATTGTTGTAATTGGACTGCTGTGACGATTTGGATATACTATTACTTCTGGGACTCTGATATGTTTTAAAGGAGGAAGATATTCTTGGCCCAATAAACAAGTTTGAAACTCGATTTTCCTTAGTTGTCCTGGAAGTTTCATTATGGCTTGGTAACTGTAAATCTTTCAAAATGCTCTCCCTACATGAACAGCAAAATGGCTTCTCATTCAAGCATTTCTTAGGTGTTTTTTCTGCCGGATCGTCCTTCCTGTGTTCTCTACTATTGAAGTTTATTTGTTCAGTATTCTCAGTGTGTCCAGCAGTCTGAGATGCAAAACTCCTCATTGAGAGTTCAGGTTCTGGATCTTTAGATCTGGAGCCTTCAGAAGGCAGTAAGGAGACATAAGATCCCGCAGAAGTTGGTGATCCAGATTCTCCAGTGTCCCGGTGCAAATGCCTATGGTGATTTTCTGCTGATATTAATGAAGTCATTGATGGGCTCTTAGAGGGCACCTTAAGCTCAATATCCCCGTGACTAGTTAGACAACCGATAGAATCTTGAGCAGATGTGGTTTCAGCCTGATATATTTTTAGAACTGCACAAGAGACTTCTACATCTTTGTCTACACTGTCAACTTCCATTTGAATATCTTCATATTCAACATCTTCGCAGGATACATCATTGCAAATGAATTCTTGCTGGCCAGATCTTTTCTCAGAGTTCTCTACATGGACTTTGCCAACTGCACGTTGAGAAGAACATGATTTGTTTCTGAAACTAATTTCCAGTTTATCTGAGTTGACAAAATCATCGGAAACATGATCACCGCCAGCTTCTCTTGTTGCTCCGTGACTCTGATCTTCTACTAGAGCATCTGAGTCTTCAACTTGAGTAATGTCGCACCGAGGTATTGCAGGGCGTATCAAATTATTTTGTTCTCGCTCTTCAACTGTCTTTGATAATCCTGGTCTCTCAGACTCTGTGTTATTGGCCCGGATTGGAAACTCATGGTTCATGATTTTTGATTCAGAACTAGTAAAATTATTCAGGGAACCAAATTCATGATTGTGTACTGTCTTATTTCTTCTCACAATCAAATTGTTGGTAGTTCCATGCACTCCATCAATAGGTAGTAAATATGGTGGTCCTCTCTTGCAAGTTCTCAAAGCCGATCTGTGCTTACGGAACTTAAAGGTCTTAAGTGCCTTCTCATTTGACTTGCCTTTACTTCCTTCCAAATGGAAATATGGTCTCTTAACTAGGATTTCCCTTTTTGAAGTGAAAATAGCTTCTTCGTCCAACGGAGACTGCAACGTATTCAAACACTTGTTAGATTTTTTACAAATGCCCAGGTCCGCCACTGGTTTTTTTCCACTAGATAGGAACTTATCAGCTGGCTTTGATGATTTGAGGAGACCAATAGTTGAACAAGCACCTCTCGAAGACCATTTGTGATTGGAAATAGGTATTTCTGAAGACTTCCCTTTCATATCATTTGTGAGGTAATTGTCATTATACAAGCAATCAACTCTCTTCATTTTCGGAGAACCAGTCAATACTTCTGATGGCCTAGAGAATTTATTGGCTTCACTACTTACAACTGAAGAATTCCATTGGTAATTCTCTGCCAAAATGCTCCTATGTACTAGTGTTGTGTTGTCCATGCTCTCACTTCTGCTTTTAGGAAGATTTATTGGGATATCTGATTGTATAGAGCACACCCGATGTTTCGAAGTTCCAGGAGCAGTGCTCTCAACTTGTTTCTCAGTATGCAATGCAGATGGCTGAACATGATCTTGCTGATGGACAGCAGATTGATCATTATCATCAAATGTGTCTGCAAACTGAGAACAAAATAACCGAATTCATGTTATATAATGACAATCATGAAAATCAGAGATAGTTTCTCCATAAATAAACTGAATAAGTAACAATCATAGATCATAATCATAGGACAAAAGCAAGTTGCTAGAATAGAACAAAGTGGTCATCGGTTATTAAAAGAATATTGTGGAGAATTGAAAGAGCCAAAATTAGAACTCAATTACTGTTGATATTATATAAATATAAACTGTGATTAAAGTTCTGAAGCTAAAGTAACAGTTATACAATCATGAAATAGTATATTGGATTATATTTGAAGGGGAGTATACCCTTATTTAGAAGTTTTCCCATTCCACTACATTTGGGTTCATGATTGTCTTACAGGTCTTCCACAGTTATAGATTTTATGTAAAATAACATCATATAATTCTTTAATAAATCCAAGGTTCAATGACTGAATTTACCTTATGAGGATCCTATGTATTATACTAGCTGTAGCACAGTGATACAAATACCGATGGACATTAAGGCTATCAAATGTGTGGTCTTTCTCATTTCCACCACTTTATTAATGGGTGTTGGTTCATTTATTTTCCTTTCATCTCTTCAATGCATGAACTTGAAGCAGTACTATGAAGTGATTTTTCTTAAAATTCTTTTACGTGAGTCCCTCTTTGACTTTGTATTTGCTTCAAAAATTTTGCTCCGATATGATAAGTATTCTTATGGCCCAAGTTGTGTTTATTCACATTATTGTTTCGTGCAACTTCCTTTTCTTCCGTCTTTCTTTCATCTTCTATACGCTATTTATCCTTTTGCTTTGTCCAAATGTAGACTCATTATCAGCTGGATGACAAACTTGTTTGAATCAAATGATTAGAAGCTCTAGTATTCATGGATAATCCACCTTTGTATCTTAAGGGACTTTCTATTTCACACAGAATATGAAATTCTTAAAGATGAAGATTTTGCCTATTGAAATTTGCATAACTTTAATCCGATGATGGCGAACAGTTAAAAGTTTCAAGTGAAGTCACAAGTTATCATGTGGAGCACAAAAAAAGTACCTGATTTTTAGACTGTTTGAATAACAGTTTCCTTTTTTGTGCCTTCATTTTAGTATCCTTCAAGTGTCTTAGTGCTAAATCCTTCTTCTTTCTTTGCAAAATGCAATTTCCTGGTTCTGCAATTGCATTCTTCCTTACATTAAGGTTGTCCGGTGCTGGTTCATTAAACTTCGACAAAATCCCAAGTTTCATACCTTTTGAGTCAACATAAACAGCACTGTCATTTCCTTTCTCTAGACATTCAGTTGCAGACATCTTGGGCCTCTTGGATTCATTAGCAACCCCACTAGTCGGAGTTGCTAGCAAAGCGAGCTCCACTGCCCAATTTGTACCATTTCTCCTATCAAGGTCTTCAAGAGTGGCATGAGGAGCCGTCGTGTAAATATCGGTCATCAATCTCTTCTTCCTTTGCTTAGCTTTAATCTTTGGGACCTCGCCCGAAATACCCTTCCGATTTGAGTCCATGGAGAGACACTGGTCGATGTGCGCATTCAAAGTAGTGTTCGAACTGGAAGAAAATGCCTTACAAACTGGGCAAATCTTCGAAGCCATAGGATCCGAAACGGAACCGGAATTATCTAGTGTGTTGCCTTCCTTATTGATCTCAGAGATAACACCCAGCTTGACTTTCAATCTGCACTTCTTTTCGAGTGGCTTCTGCAGCTTCTCCAACTTCTGTCTAGGCACAACAGAAGCAAAATCCGGCGATGCTTCAGTGCTATCAGCTACTGAACAAATGAGTTCAGCATCATGGTCATGTTGAATCAGTTCATCTGAATTTGTTCCTTCATCCAGTGGAGATTTTTCAGCCTCGGACGTCGAATCTATAGCTGGATCACAAGAGTTTGAATCGAATTCCTTTAAAAGTAAAGGCGGTGATTCTAATCTGATATCCGAAGTCTCCCAGATAATGGCACCAACATTTCTAGGCTCAAGAGGATCGACTTTGGTTTCGGCTCAGCAACAAATTGTTCTGACTTTCTCAAGCACTGGGATCTCACCAGATCAGGAGGTTCAAATGGTGGAAGTAGATTCTTGACACCATGCTTCATGCAAATTTGGAGGAACTGCTGCGAAAAAGGCCAACTTGTCTCGATGCAGCTACGCCGCCGCGATGCAAGAACATAATTCCTGAAAATAAGATCATGAGCTCCATCTACAAGGAAGAACATAGTTCACACAAGAACAATGAAACAAAAACTGCATACCTAATGGAAAATTCAGAGGTTGGATTTTCTTCGAGGTCTACTCTTTCTGCCTCATGAGATTTCAGTATGCTGCGAGATCTGAAGAACATGAAGGATCTGGAGGGGTTTCGATGGATGATAACATCTGCAGAAGCCCTCTTCAGCCTCCCTCCCTGAATCTTCAAACCCTACGAGCCCAAGAGCTTTGCTGCTACAGGGCCTTCTCTGATGATTGGCCTCCAGCATAACCAAGGACATAAAAAAGCTAAAAAAGCTTCCAATCAGGCAAGAAGAAGGCCCAGCTTTTTCCTCTCTTCACTCGATTTGATACCTGTGACATGATACGGAACAAAATCAAGCCAAGAATAAACAACAATAAGATCGACTGATCTTCTGTAGCATGATTTCATGTAGAGCTAACACTGAATTAATTAGAAACTCTGGTCTTCTTCCAGGTGATCGTATATGTCAGTCACCTCACCTCTCAAGAACTATCATTTTATGTGAGCAAAGAGGGGAAAAGTTAACTCTTCCGGATTATTAGGAATATCAGCAAAAGAACAAAAAGAGTGAGGTGGGAAAAACAGAAATTTGTTGCAAAGCCATCACATGAAATGATAAAAAGATTAGAAAAAGAAAAAAAGGAAATCCATGGTGAATTTCTTCTCCGGGTGCGAAACCCCACTCTTTAATCTTCACGGAAGCTCTATAGAACACTTGGCCTAAATCATGACCTTGGAAAAGAAAAAAGAAAAACGAAAATACTATTTCCAGATTCTAGCGCGGGTTGATTGAGACCCAGCGAGTGAATCCCAAATCACAACCAGAGAGAAACAAGAAGAACGCGAAGCGAAGAAGATGATCCCAAAAAGTAGAAGAAGAAAAAAAAAACTTACTTTCACATGGATCCTAAAGAACCAGACAGATCGAGCGAGTTTGAGATCGGAAAGGAGGCAGCTTGCTATGCCATGAGTGGCGAAGAAGAGAAGAAGAAGAAGAAGAAGAAGACGAGGAGGAGGAAAGCAGCTTCCTTTTTCCCTTCTTCTCTTCTCTGTGGATTTCTGGAAGAAATAGAAGAGATAAGAAGAAACCAGCACCCACTCAACTCATCCTCATCCCCGGCATCAGGTTCTCCACCAAAAGCAGGCCTGCAACAGCAACATCACAAAGAGAGGAGAGAGAAGAACATGGAGGAGTTTACAGGGAGCTGTCCTATCCCACACCTACAATATTGCAAGCTTTCTTTATCTCCTTCTCTCTCTTTCATGATTGTGGATGAATTAAAGCGAGGGTAAACTTTTGACCCTCCTTTGCAGTAAAACTACGAGATGCCTCCTTTTCCTTTCCGCCCTCTCGCTGCTATCATACTATCCATCGTCCAAATCTATCTCTGTCGAACCGAAATTGCCCCTTCCTCTCTATGACTTTTGCGATTTTCCCAATAAAAAAAAGCACGCACGCAAGAAAAATGCTGGGTAAATCCAACCGCTTGAGATTAGATTTTGATTTTGATTTAGGAAATTCTAGCAAGAACAGGAGTGGGACCTTTGTGTCTCTTTGTACTGCACTAGCGAGAAGGTGATGGAGAATCATCGGCTTTTACGTAGTAGTAGTACCTCCATTAACACAAGTGATCTGTATATTTCATTTTCTGATAAAGATCAAGTCAACTCTGAACGGTAAAGGTGAGATCAGTGCTCTCAATTTTATATATTAATGTTTTATTTACTGGGAGGTGCTGATCAAGGGAAATAAGAATTGGAAAATGATTTGTTCACTAGAAAATTTTTTTTAAAAAATGACATGGTACTTTATATATAATGATCTCCGATGAGTTCACCGTGCCTCCCAAGATATAGTTTGATTCCGGACGGCCACCGGAGATCGTCGATAGTGTCCGAGCGATAATCAGGCACGTGCATGTAAAATGTCACGTCATTCACTGAGCGTTTCATTGAATTTTTTTACTGAATATATCAGAGCTCATAAGAATAATACTGTAGAAATATACCTCCTAGTGAAAGGAAAGAAAAGAAAAAAAAGACAAAAAATATAATGCATGCGATGATTACGACATCATTACTGTTGCGGTGAGTTCGCACCTCGCCCACGAGAAGGTGCAGCGATTGTCGTGATGTCTTCGTGGTCGCTGCGACCTTAACCTGAGAGCTTACCGCGAGATCACATCCTCGACTTCGTTCCGACCTCATGTCTCTTCCCATGATACAATATCAATTCAAGAAAATTTATTTTAATTTTAAAGTGTCATAATTTTTGATTCAGGAATCGGAATGAATTTTTATTATTTTCACGTGTAACTCTCTTAAAGATTTATATTTGTTATCGTGTGAAACCTATAACCGTAAAATTTTGAATTTGAAAAATAATGTTTAAGATTTTTTCGGAGACTATATTTATTTTATTATTTTTGATAATTTTTATTTTTTTTCATATTTAAGATATTTTTTTAATAGTTTTGTATATCTTATATAAGTGTCATGTTTAGATTATCCTAAATTATTGAATAAAAATTTCTTTTATATATATAAAACTAAGAGAGGATGATGCCTATTTTCTTTTTATTTTTTTATTTCCTTCATAAATTCTTATTCTCTTACGTCCGTAGAATCCACGCCTCCAAGTAAACACAGTACCAAGAATCCACGCCTCCAAGTAAACACAACACGAAGAATGATTTTTGTTTTTTGGTCCATTCGCTTTGAAGTTTCAACGGATGCAGAGATGGCTTGAAACGTATTCTCTCCCTGAATTAGCCGTCTTTAGATTAAACCCGATTGACTTAGATCCGCTTTGCCTTCTTCCCTAAACTCATTTAAGGAGATGGATGGCGACGGACAACAACATCCACTCAAACGGGTGGAGAGAAACGTAGGAGGGACAGGTTTAATGCTTTTCTGGATTCATTAAATTTTCACCTTTGGAAAAAAAAATTAAAAAAGAAAAAGAAAAAAGAAAAAAAAATGACTCGTCCTCATCCTCTTCTTTGGGACTTGAATGGAAAAAAAGAAATTAATACAATAAAGAATTATATGAGTGTTTTTTTTTTGTGTGGAGCCGAATTTCCAGGAATCCCATGCATCCCTGCTTTTGATATAGATATATTTTAGTCTTTAGAACAGATGCATCTAAAGTGGCAAAGTTGCCTTCTCCTTTTTTTCACAAAGGCAAATGGACAAGCAGGTTCATTGCAGCAACGTCCTTGTTTTGTTCTTTGCCTGCTAAGCCTCATGTGCTTCTGTTTTGTTTTTGTTTTTTTTTTTTGATAATTCAGATACATCTTTTTCGAGTTTTAATAATTTATATTTTATAATATTTAAGGTATTTTTAATATGTCGGGTATTTATGAGTTAGGATTTATCTATATAATTTCTTCTTATTAGTATGTATATTATGATAAAAATTGAGATCTATATTAGATTTTTCCTTCCTTTTTGTAAATCTAGGATCTAGAATTTATATAAATATCTATTTAGTATATTCTTAATAAAGTTTTGTTTTAGATAAAATATAGAGAACAATGAATTTTCTCTTTGATTTTATTTTCTTCTTATCTTTTTCTCATTTTTTTATAAAAAATACACTCCCATTCCATCAACTCCTTTTAAAATTATATAGATACCCTCAAGTATAATATACAGTCGATTTTGACCTTTTGATACGTCAATTTTAGATTTAAATCTTGAATTGATAAATGAAATTATAACAGATACGATTTAGTAGTTATTCTAATATAAATATTATTAAACATAATAAATTTGTTTTGATTTCATAACGATTACAACAGGAATATTATATGATTAGATAAGTCTAATTGTTATAATATAAATATTATTGAATCGATTTAAGGATTAAAATTCAAGCCGTCGATAATTAACTATATAATTAATTGTAAAGGTAGCTGATGAGGTGGACGTCTTTTTATATATATAAAAAATTAAAAACATAAATGAGGGACACCACGTGATTGATGATTAAAAAAATACTTGTATTATTTATTTTTTGTCCAAAGATATTTTTGGATTGATGAATGGTTGGGGACAATTGTTCTTGGAGGTGAGCTATTAATAAACTAGTAGTTGTGCTTAAAATATTTGGCGTGTTTGACGATGCATCTCTTGTTGTGGTTGGATTATTAGGGTGGGGGCGGAGGACGTGTGTGCTAGCGTAGCTATGTTTTAGGGGTCTGATGGCAATGTGTTCTATGGGTTCGGAACGCATGAAAAAGTCTCCGGGTTATGATACAGTGGTAGGATAATTAGTCGTTATTTTAGATATTCACGATTTGATCCCCAGTTACGATGTATTTGTAGGAATTTTCCCTCTAAATGAGGCGTAAACTTTGAAACGTTGGGCTTCTAGACCGTCCATCACGAGCGCTTCCCGATTTACCCTAGCGGTCGGTGGGAAACTTCCGTGAGGTAGGGTCGATCGTCTGAGATTGAAAAAATCTCAATCTCGTTAATCTTTTTTTTTATATCGCACGGAAAAAAAAATCCGAGATGAGAATGGATTCAGAGAGTAGAGTATTTTTTAGTTTGATTTGGATTGGAAGATGTTTTTTTATATCTTCGTATTTGAATGGGGTATATATGAAGATGTTATTTCTATCCTCAAATCAACTCTGATACATACGATGGGGGACGGAGATGAGGATGGGAATGAAAACGGAGATGAATATTGCTTGATTGTATTCAAGTTTTATTGAAGCAAAAAATAATAATTCAAGCAAGAAAACTAGTCATAAAGATAGCAAAAATTAAAAGGCCATCGAATCGGTAGTTTTTTCATGATTTTATTTAGAAAATATTCTTAGATTCAGTATGAATGTAGAATCAAGTAGCTTCTATAATATTGTAAAAGTAACTTCTATAACATATAAAAAGATATTAGATATCTATTATATGTTGTATATGTAATAAAAAAATAATAAATGTAATATGCACCAAAACAGTAGACAATAAAATATTTATATGCAGAAATCTGATAAGGAAAGAGCCGAGTTAGGAATAGTTATCCGGTTGAAGCGTCGGCGTGCCGACTGTCCTTAGAGAATTGATTGTCGTCCTACGATGCAAAGGCTCCCGGCAAAATCCTCCCAAGATCCGACAACCTCGCGACGTCCGTAGGTGCACTCCAAGACGAACGCTTCCTCTGGACCCAACCTCAGATCGCACAAGGCGAAACCTCAAGACTGAGAAAACCGAAACAGAAAGAAGAAGAAAAGAAACTCGAGAAGGAGATGATGCTCGAAGAGAAGAGAAGCAGAGAAGCAGTGAATGAATTCTCTGCATTCTTCTCCTTCTTTTATAGATCCGAAGAGACACTAAGTGCCTCTTCGAGTTCGCGTTGAGGGATCGCGAGGCGTCGCGCCGTGCGCGACGCTGAGGAGAGTCGCGTCTGTTGATTTCTCAAAAAAAAAAAAATAAAAGAATAAATAAAAGGAAAGAAAAAATAAAACCAAACCAAATTGGTTTAGGAATCAAACCGAACCGAAATTTACAAAACCAAACAGGGTCGCCCGCAAGCGCGAGGCTCACGGGCTGGGGATTTGCACCCCCCCTGCGCGCGATAATCGGGTGTGTCGCGCCCGATTTATGGATTTCCGGCCCAGACCCCCTGAAACCACCTGGTTTGGGCTCAGCCCGTGCATGCGTGTAGGTCCCCCTAAGCTATCTAAGCATAGTGGGAATGACTTGATATATAAGGCATTCCAACTCTCTTGGCTTAACAATGTGGGACTAAACACATACACCATCTCCTTCAATATAATTTGAAATTCAACAAAAAAAAATAACAATCCCCCACAAATTTCAAATTATTTTTGTAGAAAAAACAAGTCTTGAGACTTTGTCATAATGAGCTTTCAGTGAAAATACCTTCCGGTTTGAATTTTTACCTAAGTAAACCAATCTTATTTACACAAGTTTGAAGTGAACTAAGTCTTAAACTTAAACCTTTAATATGTGAAAATCAATTGGCAACAACTCATCACAGGCGACGGTTGAATCCTTCTGGGTTGGTGCATTACGAACATGCCACCGAATCTTGTTTCATAAGTGTTAAGGAGAGTTGCCTAGACCCCCCACACTGCGGGCTCATAGTTACACTTACATAGGTGAGTTCTCCAAGGATGTACTGCAAGCATCCTGTCATAAAGACCTAGAACTCATTAAGAGCCTTAAGCTCATCCTTACTAGCAGTCAAGCATCTATCCAGGGAAGAGACTTTGAGATTATATCTCAATCAATTTATGCTTACGGTTCACCCTTATAGCTTGTTTATACCACATTGAACCTACTTCTTGGGATCTCCAATCAAATAGGTTGGGTTGCCGCTATAGATGAAACCAGAATAGGCCTCAGTCCCATTCCCTTACTGGATCTCTTGATTTTCTCAGAATCAAGTTCTTTTGTGAGTGGATCAGCAATATTGTCTTTTGAACTTACAAAGTCCAATGACACCACTCCTAGAGACACTAGCTCACGAACAGACTTCAATCTTATTCGTACATGTCTCTTCTGTTTCTGGTTATACTTGGAGCTTCTAATCTGAGATATTGTTGTTTGATTATCACAGTTAACTGAGATAGGAGGTATTGGCTTCATAATCAAGGGAATCTCAGTAAGAAGACACTTAAGCCAATCAGCTTCAGTTACTGTGGTATCCAAAGCACACAATTCTACCTCAGATGTAGAACGGGATATGATCGTCTCTTTAACAGACCTCCAAGCAACCGCACCGCCTTCAAGTGTAAAAACATAACCAGTAACGCCTTTACACTCAGTAGTGTCAGCTATCCAACTGGCATCACTATATCCCTCCAGGACTGCAGGGAACCTCCCATAGCACAAGCCCAAGGATATAGTACCCTTTAGGTATCTGAGTACTCTGTCTAATGCATCCCAATGAGTTCTGTCCGGACAGCTGGTAAACCTGCTCAATTTAGTTATAGCAAATGAAATATTAGGTCTAGAACAATTTGCCAAATACATTAGACTACCAATTATTTGGGAATATCTTAATTGAGACACAGCCACGCCACTCTTATTCTTGTGGAGAGTTTTTGAAGGATCATAGGGTGTGACTACAGATTTTATGTGGCTATAGTCATATTTCTCTAACACTTTCTCAACATAGTGTGCCTGAGAAATTGTTATTCCATCAGTTGAGCGAGTCAACTTCAGTCCTAAAATCACATCATCACAACCCATATCCTTCATATCAAACTTACCACTTAAGAGAGCCTTGGTCTCATTAATAATTGAAAGGTTAGATCCAAAAAGTAAAATATCATCTACATATAAACATAAAATGATACATTTATCACCTTTCATTTTAGTATATACGCATTTATCAGAGTCATTAATTTCAAAGCCAAATGATAGCATAGCTCTATCAAATTTTCGTGCCATTGCTTTGGGGCTTACTTCAAACCATAAAGAGATTTTACTAACTTACAGACTTTATTCTCACTTCCAGAAACTACATATCCCTCTGGCTGATCCATATATATCTCTTCTTCAAGATCTCCATTAAGAAATGCTGTTTTGACATCCATTTGATGGACCTCAAGATGATATATGGATGCCAGTGCTATCAATACTCGGATTGTAGTAATTCTAGTAACAGGGGAATAAGTGTCAAAATAGTCAATCCCTTCTTTCTGTTTGAATCCCTTAGCAACCAGGCGGGCTTTGAACTTATCTACTGACCCATCAGGTTTTAACTTCCTCTTAAACACCCATTTACATCCAATGGTGGTGCAACCAGGAGGCAAATCTACTAACTCCCAAGTGGCATTAGAGATAATAGAGTCCATTTCATTTTTAATAGCTTCTTTCCAGTGCTTAGCTTCGGGAGAAGTCATAGCATCTCTATATGTCACAGGGTCACCTTCTATATTATAGGTGATAAAGTCTTGGCCTAAATCTTTAGACACACGTTGCCTCTTGCCCCTTCTCAATTCTGTACACTCACTAGATTCATTTAATCTAGAGTGACTTGAGGAAGGTACACCCACTAAGGATAATGGACTTCTATGGAGGCAGAGTCATCTCTAGTAGGAGTACTAGAGATAGACTGAGGTGTTCTAGTCTTCATAGGAAATATATCCTCAAAGAATGTAGTATCACGAAGTTCTACAATAGTGTTTGCATCTATTCCAGAAATTTCTGATTTAATAATCAAAAACCTATATGCAGAACTATTCTGAGCATAACCCAAGAAGCCACCATCTACAGTCTTTGGACCAAGTTTTTTCCTCTTATGTTCAGGTACTAGTACTTTTACAAGGCACCCCCACACTTTAAGGTATTTCAAACTTGTCCTTCGACCTTTCCAAAGTTCATATGGGCTTTTATCCCTTGACTTCATAGGTACTCTATTTAACACATGACAAGCAGTGTATAGAGTCTCCCCCCACAAGAAGTTGGGTAACCCAGAACTACCTAACATGGAATTAATCACATCTTCAAGGGTTCAGTTTTTTGCGTTCTGCTACACCATTAGATTGAGGACTATATGGAGCAGTGACCTCATGAATTATACCTGAATCTTGACAGAATTTTTGAAACAGGTTTGAGGTGAACTCTCCACCCCTATCAGACCTTATCCTCTTAATGATTTGGTTCGATTGATTTTCAGCTTCAGATTTGAAGATCATAAATTTATCTAAAACTTCATCTTTAGTTTTTAGCAAATAAACATAGCAATAACGAGAGTAATCATCAATGAAGGTAATGAAATACCTTTTATGGTCTCTCGTTATTATACCGTTAAACTCACAGCAGTCAGTATGAATTAATTCTAAAATATTAGAATTTCTATCAACTGATTTGAAGGGTTTACGGGGCTGTTTATATTACACACAAACTTCACATTTTTTTTATCATTTATGACATGCTTAGGAATCATGTCAAGATTCATCATCCTTTTTATAGTTTGAAAATTAACATGTTCTAATCTATCATGCCACACATCATAAGACTCAATGTTATAAGAACAACCAATATCACTAATTTTATTTATAGTTGTATTTTCAACATTGAGTTTAAATAAACCTTCATTAAGGTAACCCTTACCAATAAAGGTTCCTAAACGTAACAATACAACTTTATTACATTTGAAGTTTAGCTCATAACCAGCACGAACTAATTTTGACCCGCTAATCAAATTCCGTCGGACCGCTGGAACATGATGCACCTCATGTAGTGACAGGACCTTCCCTGAGGTAAACCTCAAGTCAACTCGTCCAATCCCTAACACTCTGGTTGCAGAATGATTCCCCATGGTTACGAAAGTGCCTTCAATTACCTGATAAGTAAGGAAGGCAGAACGATCAGCACAACAGTGCACATTAGCACCTGTATCAACTAACCACTCATTGGGTTGATAAATCAAATTTAGTTCGGGGTTAAAGGAAACAAACCCATTGCTGGTGCTGGTCACAACATTGACCTGTGCCTTGGTGTTGGGCACATTGCCTTGGTTCTTCTTCTTGTCCTTCCGCTCAGGACAGAATTTGGCAAAATGTCCAACTTGTCCACAAGCCCAGCACGGCCTAGTCTCATGCTTCTTCTGAACCTTTGATTTGGGTTTCATTTTGTTCTTCATTTTTTGGTTTTTGAATTTGTTCTTGTCAGAAGAGACCACCACATTTGCCTTTGGAGCAAAATCCATAGGCATCCCCTTATCATCATCCTTATGTTGCTTCCGATGTTCTTCCTCGATATTTAAGGCAATCATTAAATCTTCAAGAGAGATTTTACCTCTCCTGTGTTTAAGTGTCATGCCAAAATCTTCCCAACTCGGAGGCAACTTTTCGATGATAGACAAGACTTGAAGTTTCTCTGATATCGGCATATCTCCCTCAGCAAGACCGTGAATCAAAATTTGAAATTCATGGGTCTGCTCAATGACAGATTTAACCTCAACCATTTTGAAGTTTAAGAACTTCCCCACGGTGTACTTCTCTAAACCAGAGTCCTCGGAGTTATATTTTTTATCCAAAGATTTCCATAACTCTTTGGCCGAGGTTGTAGAGCAGTACACATCAAATAGTGCGTCTGAGAGGGCGGACAGGATTCTCTCATGGCAGAGATAATCCCTCTGTTTAAACCTCTCGGTGGAAGCAGTACGGGCAGGTTCTTCTTCATCAGGTGAAAGAGGATCTGATTATATAACGGAGAAAAGCCCCAGCGTAGTAAGCCAAAATTTCATTCGTTGTTGCCAACGTTTGAAGTTTTGCCCAGAAAACCTCTCGGGTTTGGCGCTAGCCTCATCAGACCCCAACATTCTAATATTTAACATGTCTACTTAGGCATAATCAATTCTCTAAGATTGTAATAAAAAATAGTAAATGTAATATGCACCAAAGCAGTAGACAATAAAATATTTATATGTAGGAATCTGATAAGGAAAGAGCCGAGTTAAGAATAGTTATCCGGTTGAAGCGCCGGCGTGCCGACTGTCCTTAGAGAATTGATTGCCGCCCTACGGTGCAAAGGCTCCCGGCAAAATCCTCCCAAGATCCGACAACCTCGCGACGTCCGTAGGTGCACTCTAAGACGAACGCTGCCTCCGGACTCAACCTCAGATCGCACAAGGCGAAGCCTCAAGACCGAGAAAACCGAAACAGAAAGAAGAAGAAAAGAAACTCGAGAAGGAGATGATGCTCGAAGAGAAGAGAAGCTGAGAAGCAGTGAATGAATTCTCTGCATTCTTCTCCTTCTTTTATAGATCCGAAGAGACACTAAGTGCCTCTTCGAGTTCGCGCTGAGGGATCGCGAGGCGTCGCGCCATGCGCGACGCTGAGGAGAGTCGCGTCTGTTGATTTCTCAAAAAAAAGAAATAAAAGAAAAGAAAAAATAAAACCAAACCAAATTGGTTTAGGAATCAAACTAAACCGAAATCTGCAAAACCAAACCGGGCCGCCCGCAAGCGCGAGGCTCACGGGCTGGGGATTTGCACCCCCCTGCGCGCGATAATCGCGTGCGTCGCGCCCGGTTTATGGATTTCCGGCCCAGACCCCCTGAAACCACCTGGTTTGGGCTTAGCCCGCGCATGCGTGTAGGTCCCCCTAAGCTATCTAAGTATAGTGGGAATGGCTTGATATATAAGGCATTCCAACTCTCTTGACTTAGCAATGTGGGACTAAACACATACACCATCTCCTTCAATATAATTTGAAATTCAACAAAAAAAAACAACAGTATAAGATACATGTTAGTTTCTACACATTTAATCATGATTAAATTATATTTATATGAAAATATAATGAGTGCTATGGAGTCTACACGCCTGTTTTGCTTGTTAAAATATTATTATAATCAGATTAACACTCAGAGAAGTAAAAATCAAAATAATATAAAATCATAATTGTAAAAGTTAACAACTAATTTCTACATGTCGTAGAAGCCACATGCTAATTTTTACATGGTATATCATGATTAAATAATATTCATTTAAAATATAATGAATATTATGGAGTCTCTATCATTTATTTTACTCATTAAAATATTATTTTAAATAAGTTATCACTTGGGGAGAAGAAAAAACAAAATATATAAAATATAATCATCAAATAATATAAGAGTATAAAAGTATTTTGGATATTTCATGTTGAATAGAGCACCCATTCAATGCCCATCTCATGATCTTTTGATTTTTTTTTAATAGAACTTGAGTTTTCTCCTAACCACATACATTCTAGAAATGAAATAAGAACTTGAATAGAGAAAACATAAGACAAGATCTAGTTTCATCGAAAATATGACATAATAAAGTAATACATAACTATAAAACAAGAAACCTAATTGAAGAGTCATTGTCCTTGTCCTTGTCCTAGCATCGTCAACTTGATCCCGTGGAAGAAGATGCAGCAGAAAGAAGAAAGAGGATCTTCCAAGAGATGTAGGGTTGACAGTGCTAAAAAACTCTAGATCAATGAGGAACCAAGAGCTCTGTCAAAATGATACCCTAAACCCTTGGAGACCTCGCCTTCATATAGGAATCTAATCTGTAACCCATAGATGATAAAATATTGAGATAAAGGGTTCTACACATTGAACCCGCAACCAATAATCCAAACACAATAAACATAAGTTAGATCACTTTAAAGAGTTTTGATTGCATTTGTAAGAATACAAAAAAAATTAGGGGCTCAAAGGCAAAATTTCCAAAACATAGGGGCTCTTGTGTGAATAGCTAAAATAGGAGGGTTTTTCTGTAAAAGACCAATCCTTTTTAAAAGTTTTTCCTTCTCCCCTGGTGGCAGATCGCGAAACCCGATTCCCCTTTCTTCTCTTCTTTGTCGCCGTAGCTCCTCTGTGCGTGATCGCTATCCCGGAGCGACTCCTCCTCTGCCTCTGATCTCGCCGGAGCCGAGCTAGCTGATCCTTCTCCTCTCGCTCACGTCTTCTTCCGTTGGTGTGCTCTCAGGTTTTCCGACGTGGTTGGCTTGGGAGTTCTAGATCGCAGCTAGGTTGGGTTCGGGAGCAGACAAGAATCGTCATCTCTCTCGCTTTTCTCTCCCTTTCTCTACTGCCGGTGAGTCCCATTGCCTTTGATCTCGCGTTTTGATCTTGTGAAGCTAGTTGATCTGGTATTTGTGAGATCCTTAGCTCCCTGATCCTTGATGTGATTTCCTCTCTTCATTTCAGTTGCGTTGAGGGATTCTGCGACGCCAAGTTTGGGGGAGGAGCTAGCTGAGTGTTGGAGCCGTAGGTGTTGATCTCTCGGTGGGATCTGTTCTTGCTGGAGGCTGGGACAGATTTGATTACCGATGCCAATCCAGGTAAGGAATCTCGATTCCATGTTGTTCGTTGGCTAAACTTAGGAATTATAATTGAGTTTGTGGTGATTGGAGCTGTTATTCTTCATTCTTGCCGAGAGCCACACAGTTTGAGTTGGGTGTTTGATTTCGGATTGTTCGGTTCTAATCTTGTGTTCTTGATTGGTTTATGGAATGGAGTAGAAGGCAGTAGTTTTGATTTAATTATGTATTGATGCAGTGGAACTCTAATGTAGGATGTTTCTGCCATGAATTATAGGAAACGGTGTATTTGTTTGTAGTTGATTATTTCCGTCTTCTTGGATGTTTTTGCCTTAGAAATTGGTTTTTGAATCTTCTGTGTCATGAGATTGTATATGGTTGATTGCAATCGTGCAAGGGTTTTGATCTGTTTCTTTTTGGTGTTCTCTGTTCAGTTCAATGCTTGGGTGCTTGGGTGTGTTAAAGCGATGGTGATCAGGTTCTGTTTTGGGTGATTGGCTTGGATAGTAGTTTGATTATAATTCTTGAATTGGACCTTAGTTGAGTATAGGGAAGTGGGCATTTAATTAGGATTAATTAATTAGAATTAATTCTAATTAAATTAGATGGTACATTTGGCTTGGTAACGTATGAGGTTATAGCTAAATGATTGTTGTCCTTTGATACAGGTCTCTAATTTGGTTATTTTTCTCCACGGATTAGTTGGACGTGGGGTTCTCGTCGCTCGGACTTCTTTATATTGAGACGAGTACATTTGACTATATCTGTATTAGATATAATCGCCTTTTCATGCATAGTTAGATATAGATAATAGTAGGGATATCTGATACTTCTATTTCTGTACCTTTTCTTTCAGTAGTTGTATTTGTTTAGCTTTATTGTTTACTGTTTGTTATTTCTGCGTGGATTGGTTCTATGTACCACTTACCTTATACCTGACATTAGGGTTTAGGCTATGATGCATACTGGTTATCTGGACTACTGCATATCATATAGATGACAGTAGGGTTAGATAGTGGGTAATGCATGGGTTAGAGACATGTATCATCATTGCATGTAACATAGGTGGGCGACCTTTGACTCCCTGAAGGTTGAGATAGGTCGTCGGACATGCTACTCGTGTAGGGGTATATGTAGGCGACCTTTGACTCCCTGGTGGTTGAGATAGGTCGTCAGACTTACCACATGACCTGTCATGTAGTCCCAGTTCCACTCTTCGTTAGTGGATTATAGGTCACGGCACTACGACAGGCACCCTATTCTGTCTGGAGATAGTTAGTATTTGTGGGAGCGTTACTTTTTCCTAGGGCGAAGTACGTTCCAGTCTGAGACCCTACTCATTCGGTTTTGCGTGATGCGCGACGGTGGCCGTCTGAGTGGAGGGAGGACCTGGTCAGAGCCCTACCCACTCGATTTCGCATAGAGGCCGTCTGGCGTCAGGGGTGACCCATGTTGCATCATGAGCATGCTATGCATCTCTGCATTTGGTTGTGTTTGCTACACTTAGTTGCTGCATTTGGTTGACATGCATACTACTGGGTTTGGTTCGGCACAGGTATGTACTTCTTTTCAGTGGTTCAGTTCTACATTTCCTTTTCTACTACTGCATCTTTCTTTAGTTTGTGATAGATGGTGACTTACTGCTAGTATAGCTTCCTATGCATATTGGTCTGTATTCGCTGAGTTCTTTTGACTCACCCCGTTAGCTTTGATTTTTCCCCTTTCAGGATGATCGACTGGAGTGTCCGACAACCTGTCGCAGTTCGCGTATTTTCGAGACGATTCTTGGGGTTATTTTTGTATTTTGATGTGGTACATGGTGGTACTCTTTTTCTATTCATTTTATCCTTCATTTCTGCTGCTATATTTGTGTTATGTTGGGTTGTTTTGCACGGCAATATAGTTGTACTTTTGTGTGTCATGGAGGCCTTTGGTTCATTTTGTTTTGTCGTAAGTCGTACCGATATGCAGCTTTTTTCGTCATTTCCGTTTTCTTTTTATTTCAGTCACTTGTTCCAGTCCTATAGGCTGCGGTACAGGCGGGCTGAGGAAGTCGTAAAGGTTAGGTTTCCGGATTGTCCGTGGGGTCGAGGGAGTAGCAGTCCGATTAGTATCGGACGGGCAGCTCCTCGAGGCGTGACAATTTATTTGGTATCAGAGCCAAGTTCTCGAGATACCTTGTGGTCTTGTGGGTATTTTTAGGATTTTATGTCGGAGTCATTTTCTCGATGGACGCGATTGGGACAGGGCGGCGACGGACATCTCCAGCTGATCTGGAAGAAATGGTAAGATTTGTTAGTAATTACGAGAATAACTATAATGATGATAGGTCATATCCGTACAGGTATGCCCCGTCGTATCGAGCTGACCCCGCCCTGACCCCGTGATGGCCCCCGACGACCACCACGTAGGTTGACTCGGGAGCTTACGGGAGCTGCGACTGTCAGAGCAAAGGTGGAGTCTCTACAGAGACGACCTGAGGTTGAGGTCGGACGTCGTGGACAGACATCTCCGGACCAGAGGCTTCCATCACCGAGGGTCCCCCGCCATTTCTGACAGCACTTTCGGTCGCACCCCCGGTAGTGCATTTCGTAGCATCCCAGGTGGTACCCGCTACGGTACGACCAACATAGCAGTCAGCATCGCAGCCTCTCCACTTGGTACTACAGACTTTGCAGTAGCTGATACAGACTCTGCAGCCGGTGTTGTCTTCCGCTCACCCGACACCCAGCTGGCTCAGCCAGTACCTCCGGAGGGGCAGACATCAGGACCGTCAGGGCAGTCAGCACAGTCAGTACCCCCGACAGTGCAGCCAGTTGCTTCAGCAGCTGTACCGGCGGCCCCTACGGGCTGAACCATGGATAGATTACGGATCCCAGCATTGGCTGCATCCGTGAAAGGCCGGTTCACCTTGTTTCACGGGGGGATCGACCTGTGCATTGCTCGGACGTGGCTGGAGACCCTCAAGGACACATTCTGATACATGTCCTGCTTGGATTGGGAGAAGGCCAAGCTGGCGGCCTATCACATGCGAGAGCGGGCCACGACATGGTGGACGGCCCAGCAGACCATCTTTGGCGAGCAGCCGATCACCTGGGACATGTTCAAAGAGGCATTCCGACAGAAGTATCTCCTAGCCGCGTATCAGATGACCCATCGTCAGGAGTTTCTGCATCTCCAACAGGGGGATCGGACGGTGTTAGAGTACGATGCAGAGTTTAACCGCCTGGCGGAGTATTGCCCTCAGTTGGTCGCGGACGACACCGAGCGGATGATGCACTTCACCCAGGGGTTGGCCCCGAACATTCAGCTTCAGCTGTCCACTTATGACGTCACTTCATATCGAAGGGTGCTAGAGCGGGCCCTCATTATCGAGTCGACTCGGCAGAGGTTGTTCGGAATAAGAAGAAGGACAAGCAGCCAACCTCTGATGCAGCACAGCCTCAGCAGACGCAGACCTCGCGGAAGCAGGGGCAGGGCCAGGGTGGGATAGTTCTGGGGCTGCATCCAGGCCTCAGAACTCAAGACATACCACGACAGACTCCTCCCAGTCTTCCCAGCAGGATCGGAAGACCTCCACTAGACGACGATGCACCCAGTGTGGTTCCAGGAGCCTCAATAGGTCGGGGTGTACCCTGGAGCAGGCAGTGTGCTACTACTGCCAATTGTCGGGACACATGAGCCACGATTGTGCCTAGAAGGCACAAGATATGACATCGAGAGTCACATCACAGGCCGGGCATACTGGTTCGACACGAGCACAACGCGGGGGACGGGGGTCACGAACTTCTTCTCGGACTCAACCGACCGCCCCTCCGCCCGTGCATGTGTATTATATGTTCGGGCAGGGCCCCGAGCACACCTATCCATCAGCGGTCCCACAACACACCATTGTGGAGCCGCAGCAGGAGCCTTATACCGGACATCAACCTGTGGTGTATCTGCCTCATCAGTCATCCGGAGTTTCTGCACCACAGCCTCCACCAGTACCTATGTTACCCCCACCTCCACCTGAGACGGGTCGGGTGTACGCACTCACCCGAGAGGAGGCTCAGCGGGTGGACGGATCTATTTTCTGAGGTACCGTTTTGCTTTATGCGCATTCTACAGAGTTACTTATTGATACTAGCAGTACATATTCTTTTATCTCATGGCTATTCTTGAGTAAAGTCTGTAGGTTACCGACGATTAGGGCACAACCTTTGTCTGTGTCCCTACCTTCCGGAGAGGTATTGGAGGTCACCTGGGAGGTCAAGGGGTGTCCTTTGGATTTTGGTAAGGTAATCCTTACCGTGGATCTCTCCGTACTGGATATGATCGAGTTTGATATCATCCTAGGCATGGATTGGCTGACAGCCTCCCTTGCCACCGTTGATTGCCATTCGAGGGTGGTCACCTTTCGACCTCCGGGCCAACCCTCGTGGGATTTCCTTGGCATCAGGGATAAAGGTATATCGGTCATCACCGCACTTCAGGCGCTGAGGCTTCTATCATAGGGATGCTGGGGATTTTGATTTCATTGATCAGTACGGATGTCAGTAGCGGTCCTCAGATCTCAGATGTTCTTGTGGTCCGAGAGTTCCCTGACGTCTTCCCAGATGAGTTACCAGGGTTGCCTCCCAGGAGGCAAGTGGAGTTTTCTATTGAGCTGATTCTAGGGACAACGCCGACATCAAAGGCTCCGTATCGGATGGCACCGAAGGAGCTGGATGAGCGCCAACTCCAGGAGTTATTGGATAGGGGTTTCATCCGACCCAGTGTATCTCCATGGGGCTCTCCGGTGTTATTTGTGAAGAAGAAAGATGGCTCCATGAGACTTTGTATCGATTATCGCAGCTGAATGCAGTCACAGTTAAGAACAAGTACCCTTTGCCACGGATTGAAGATCTGTTTGATCAGCTGAGGGATACATCAGTGTATTCGAAGATAGATCTGCGATCAGGTTATCATCAGCTGAGGGTCAGAGACTCAGATATTCAGAATACAGCTTTTCATACCCGATATGGGCATTATGAGTTTTTGGTGATGCGTTTGGGCTCACCAACGCGCCTGCAGTGTTCATGGATCTCATGAACAGGGTATTTCTAGAGTACATGGACCAGTTTGTCATTGTATTCATCGACGACATCCTGATCTATTCTCGTTCACCAGAGGGGCACGCTCGTCACCTTCGCATCATTTTGGAGACGCTCCGGCGGGAGCAATTATATGCGGAGTACAGCAAGTGTGCTTTCTGGTTATCTTCTATTAGTTTTCTCAGCCATGTTGTTTCCAGCAAAGGCATATCTGTCGACCCCCAAATGATTGAGGTGTCACCGGTTGGGAGCATCCCAAGTCAATTCACGAGGTGCGCAATTTTCTAGGCTTGGCTGGCTATTACCGATGTTTCGTCGAGGGTTTTTCTAGTATTGCTACACCGTTGACATGCCTGACCAAAAAGGGCATGAAGTTTATTTGGACCGAGGCATGCGAGACCAGTTTCCAGGAGTTGAAGCAGCGGCTAGTGTCTGCACCAGTTCTAGTACTACCTTCGGGAGAGGACAGCTTCATTCTTTATACCGATGCATCCTACCAGGGTTTGGGCAGTACTCATGCAGCACGGGCGGGTGGTTGCTTATGCTTCTCGGCAGCTGAAGGAGCATGAGAAGAACTACCCTGTACACGATCTAGAGCTAGCCATTATTATCTTCGCATTGAAGATCTGGAGGCATCACTTGTATGGTATCACCTTCGAGATCTTCATGGACCACAAGAGCTTCAAGTATCTGTTCACTCAGAAGGAGCTGAATCTCCGACAGATGAGATGGATGGAGTTCCTGAAGGATTACGACTACACCATTAGCTATCATCCGGGGAAAGCTAATGTGGTCACTAACGCTTTGACCAGAAAGTCTAGAGGGGTTCTTGCATGTCAGCGAGTGATGGTCACAGAGCTAATCCAAGGTTTCTCAGAGCCAGGATTAGAGGAGCGGGCTCAGACGGAGAAGGGTTTGCTTGTGACCATGGTTGCATAGTCGACGATCAGATTGAGGATCCGAGAGGCGTAGGCTAGTGACCAGCATCTGCAGTTTCTTGGCAGCTGTATCGACGCCGGGCAGCCGTCGGATTTCACCCAAGACAATGAGGGCATCTTGTTCTTCTGAGGGAGACTGTGTGTGCCGGAGTCACACCCGGTCGTGGAGGAGCTGCTACAGGAGGCACATCGTTCTCGGTTTGCCATTCACCCTGGCGAGACTCGGATGTATCGAGACTTGAGATGTTCCTATTGGTGGAACGGTATGAAGAAGGACATCACGGATTTCGTAGCTAGATGTCTTGTATGCCAGCAGGTTAAGGCTGAGCACCAAAGACCTGCTGGGTTATTACAGAGGATTCCCATTCGAGAGTGGAAGTGGGAACACATCACTATGGACTTTGTGGTAGGGCTGCCCAGGATTAGGAGAGGTCATGATGCAATTTGGGTGATTGTTGATCGATTAAACAAATCGGCGCATTTCTTAGCTATTCGGAGGATGGATTCTTTGGACAGATTAGCTGAGTTGTATTGTCGAGAGATTGTTAGACTGCACGGAGTTCCCTTGAGTATCATATCAGACAGAGATCCTCGTTTCACGTCTCGTTTCTGGCAGAGTCTATAGGGGCCATGGGCATAGATCTTCATTTCAGTACAACTTTTCATCCACAAATAGGCAGGCAGTCAGAGCATACGATTCAGACACTGGAGGATCTGCTGAGATCTTGTGTTATGGATTTTGGAGACAGCTGGGAGAACCATTTGCATCTTGTCGAGTTTGCCTACAACAATGGCTACCATTCGGCTATTCAGATGGCACCGTATGAGGCATTGTATGGTAGGGCATGTCGGACACCCACCCCTCTGGGAGGAGGTTGGCGAGGCCCGACTACTAGGACCCGAGAGAGCTCAGCAGGAGACAGAGTTAGTTCGCACCATCAACAGAGGATGTCAGAGGCTCAAGACCGCAGAAGAGTTATGCAGATAAGAGACAGAGACCTCTGGAGTTCTCGGCCGGTGACCATGTTTTTCTTTGAGTTTCACCCACGAAAGGGGTGAACAGATTTGGACTCAGAGGTATGCTATCTCCGCGGTACATTGGACCCTTCCAGATTCTGGAGTGGATCGGAGCCATAGCTTACCGTCTAACACTTCCACCTTCCTTGGCCGGTGTGCATGAAGTATACCATGTTTCTATGCTGAGGAGATACGTGACTGACCCAGCACATATTCTGTCAGAGGTACCAATTACGCTTCAGCTGAATGCTACCTATGAGGAGGTTTCGGTGCAGATCATGGAGCACGGGGAGCGTCAGTTGCGGAACAAGGCAATCCGACTGGTTAAAGTCAGATGACAGCACCATTCGGATGTGAGGCGACCTGGGAGCTCGAGGATACCATCCGAGCTCTCTACCCCCACTTATTTGCATGAGGTATGTGTGGGTTATTTCATTCAGTACTTATATGACATGATTTCGTTCGGTATTTTGTTCTGTATGATCGTACCTGGCACATGTAGATAACAAATTTGGGGACCAAATTTTTGTTAGTGGGGGGAGGATGTAAGAATACAAAAAAAAATTAGAGGCTAAAAGGCAAAATTTCCGAAACATAGGGGCTCTTGTGTGAATAGCTAAAATAGGAGGATTTTCTGTAAAAGACCAATCCTTTTTAAAAGTTTTTCCTTCTCCCCTGGTGGCAGATCGCAAAATCTGATTCCCCTTTCTTCTCTTCTTTGTCTCCATAGCTCCTCTATGCGTGATCGTTATCCCGGAGCAACTCCTCCTCTGCCTCTGATCTCTCCGGAGCCAGAGCTAGCTGATCCTTCTCCTCTCGCTCACGTCTTCTTCCATTGGTGTGCTTTCGGGTTTTCCGGACGTGGCTGGCTTGGGAGTTCTAGATCGCAGCTAGGGTTGGGTTCGGGAGCAGACAAGAATCGCCATCTCTCTCGTTTCTCTCCCTTTCTCTACTGACGGTGAGTCCCTTTGCCTTTGATCTTGCGTTTTGATCTTGTGAAGCTAGTTGATTCGGTATTTCTGAGATCCTTAGCTCCCTGATCCTTGATGTGATTTCCTCTCTTCATTTCAGTTGCGTTGAGGGATTCTGCTACACCAAGTTTGGGGGAGGAGCTAGCTGAGTGTTGGAGTTGTAGGTGTTGATCTCTCGATGGGGATCTGTTCTTGCTGGAGGCTGGGACAGATTTGATTATCGGTGCCAATCCAGGTAAGGAGATCTTGAAAGCAATCCAAGGTGGAGGAGATCTTGAAAGTTCAATCTTCAACCTCAATTACCGAGAAGAGTGGGAAATCTCACATCAAGTATTTTAAGTGTGGGGAAATGGAACACTACATGAGTAAGTGTCCTTCACTCAAGAAGGTAAAGAAGGTAAACCCTAAACTCGGTAAAGTTCATTTAAAAACTAATGTGGGTTGTAGGGATGGGGTCAAGGAGAAGAAGCATGTAATTTGTTTTACGTGTGGTGAGTGGGGCCACTACCACACAAAATGCCCAAGGAAAGGAAAGCTCAAGAAGCTAGGGCATTTGAAGAAATTGGAGAAGAAGATGAGCTCAAGTCAAGGGGGAGCTTCAAAGATAAAAGGGAAGGTAATCCCTTATTTAAAATTTAATTCAATTTCAAATTCCTATATGCTTATTAAAAATAATATAGATTTATACCCATGCATAATCATGGATTTAGGTATAATGATAGGAATAGGGTTAACAAGGTAGATAATCCTAGAAAATCATTATCCAAGACTAGACCAAACAAGACTCAAACTACTATGCCTAAGGGGAGGAAGGTAGTAAATGAGTAAGACATAATCCTAAAAAAAGGAGACATATGCCTAGGAAGATAGGTAGGTCTAGAAATGTCCAAGGTGGACATGTTGACACTAGGGTAAGAGCCCTAGAATTGAAAAATCAAATCTTGAGGGCAAGGCTTGAGGAAATAGAGAGTCTTAAATAGGTTCATTATTAAACCTAGGGGACTTGACATGTGTTTGGGTGGTCAAAAACCCAAAAATATCAAATTAGGTGCATCTAAGACAAATGAAAGGAAATATGCTAGGGTTGCATATAACTATGCCAAGGATAAAAAATCTAAAAATAGCAAGGATAAGTCATCTAAAGTTAAGGGAAAGAAGAACTTAACCAAGGGTAAGGTGTCCAAGGTTAAGGAAGTTAAGCTTGTAGGCCAAGAATCACCAAAGGAACACCGATGTGATCTTGTATTTGTTGAGTCACCTAGTGTAAGTATACCAGGTTGGTTTTGATGTGGTCAACCGATTTAAATTAGGTCATGGTGTTTTTAATCTCTGTGTCTAAGTGTACAGGAACTTAGGAGCACAGGAAGTCGAGCAGAAGATATAATGGTCGAGAAAGATGGCACGGAAAGGGAGCCGACCGGCTCAGTGCATCTGAGGGATGCGGAGCTCTGTAGAAGAGTACGCCGGTGGAGCGAGAAGGACGCGCGCAGTGTCCGAGAAAAGTGAAACCGAGAGGAAGGATGCTCGAGGGGCGAAAGACCGAAGTCAGGTTCGAGTGAGTCTAACTCTGGTTGGCTAGAAATCACCCAAGAAGACCGGAAGTCAGGTTGGAGAGTGGTTAGCGGTTGCTGACCAAAATAGCTACTATCGGGTGCTCGTAAGCATACAGGCACCTGGGCTGTCGGGCGCCCGAGCACTTGGGCGCCCCTATGCTATCAGGCGCCCGAAAGGCTATGTTTAGCCATCTGCGAACGTTGTGCGTTGGATAAGAGTTAAGACACGTGTCAAGCGCCCAAGAGTACTCAAGCACCCTATAAGTGTCACGTCAACAAACAGATAACTTTGACCGGGGCTATAAATAGGCCCCTAGAGCTTAGTTTCCAAACATCCATCAACTGCAAATAACTTAGTTATTAGTTTTCTTCTGTCTTGTGCTTCAACATCTGTAAAAGGCTTCTCTGCCAGAAGGATATTTCGATAGTGAGCTTCAGTCATCTTGGATTAACAACCACCTAGGTTGCGATCAAGTAAATCTCGAGTCTTAGCATTTTATAAGTTTAATTAGTTTATGTTTGTTTTAACTGATTTTTGTAACTAATTTGAATTCATTGTGTGACCGCACAAAAGATTATTTTTTATTTTTATAGTGGTAATTCACCCCCCTCTTGCCGGTCCAACCCGACCCAACAAGTAGTATCAGAGCCAGGACGGTGCAGAAGGACTAACCGCCGACTGCAATAAATTTTGAAGAATGGTTGGACCAGTGATTTATCCACCAAAGTTCTAGGGGGAGTTTGCGTTTTGGAAACGTAAAATTGAGGTATTTTTCAAAATAGATTTTAGTATTTTACTAACAATGAAATTTGATTTTGAAGTACCCACAGATAAGAACGGAAATGAACTTGAAGAACATCTCTGGACCGAAAAGCAACGCGATGAATTTACGGCAAACGGTAAGGCCGAGTTCCATCTTCTAAGTGTACTACCAGCCGAGGAAATCGAAAGAATCAGAATATACAATTTTGCTAAAGATCTTTGTCATAAAATGCTGGAACTCCATAAAGTATCGAAGGAAGTACAATCCGACTCCTCAATAAACACCGACTCATCTTCAGAAGAGTCTGACACTGAGGAGGATAACAGACTGGCACTAACGGCCAAGTACCTACTAGAAGACAGTAAATGTTCGTCCGAAGAAAGTACTGGAGAAGGGGGAGCTACACCAGAAGAAAGTAGCGACGAAGGGGGAGTTCCTCTTTTTGAAAGCGACCCGGTAAGTGAGGTATGTTTCCTTCCTCACGATCAACTGTACTCTGGTATAAAAACAATGCTTAAAGCTAACCTAAAATTAGAAAAAGAAAATCAAAAGATAAAAATGAAATTGACTATTGCATGTTCTTCTGATGGTTCTGATAAACTAAAAAATGATGTTGTTAACTTGAGAAATTTAGATGAAAATTAGAATTTGATATTGCATATTTACGACAAAAGAAAAATACTTATCTTGATAATCTAAAGTTATATATTAAAAATCACAAGGGTTAAAATGTGAAAATTCCCAAATCAGATGCCCATATAAGTTTTTAATAAACCCTGTTGGTAAAAATTTATATTGGCAATTAATGCTTTATCTTTTGAGTAAATTAATTTTGGAAATTAATGCTTTATCTTATTATTATTATTTTTGGATAATTACTTGTAGGAAAATTAATGTAAAGTTTTTAAAAAGCAGTATTTTATCTACAAAAATATTTTTGGATTTTTTTAAAAAAATTATATCGAATTTATAATGATTTTCAAAAATGTCAGAAAACTTTTCTAAAGATAATTCTTTAAAAATTATAAATTCTGGAAACTATTTATTATGTAAAAATATTTTCCCTTAACATTTTAAGTTTTTGATATGATCAAAGGGAGAGAAGTAGTGTTAAGTTAAGGGGTAGACTCTAATTTTATTTTATTTTTGTTGCTTACACTGTTATCACTACAAGAAAAAATGCTTTTAATGACATTGAAAAGTGTCATCATATATTACTTATACTGACATTTTTGATATAGTGACATTAAGTTAAAATGTCCTCTATAGTGATGTCGTCTAAAGTCTTATCACTTATGACAATTCTTAATGTCACTATAAAATAAAAATAGTGACACCACTAATAACATAAATAATTGTTATAGTGACAAAAAATAGTGTCACTATAAGATTTGTAATGACATTTATACATGTTGTTTTATTATAGTAATGATGGCAAATTTATATGTCATTTAAAATTATTTATCAAGACAATTATAAGTGTCTTGAATTTTATTTATAGTCATAAAAAAAAATGTCACTAATGATAGTTTATAAAGTTAATTTAAAATGTCTCATTATATAATTTATAATGACACATATAAATGTTTGCTATATTAGTCTATAAGGACATTTAAAATTATCATTAATAGTTATTTATTATGACATTTTGAAATTTCTTCATATAAGTTTTACAATGATATTTTTATCTACATGATTTGGTATCTATTGTGACATAAAAATATCATATATAATAAATATCTTACTCATTTTCAATATTTTCATGATATAAATATTTACGCATATAACTAATTAACATAAACACAAATAAAAATTTTAAATTAAAATTAAAATGTTAATCAATAATTGTCAAATTTTTTACAATACAAGACTGTCAAATTGGTCACCTCAAAAAATATATAAGCACTAATCACAATCACAAATGTACCCAATGTATTTAGTTTAAAAACTAGCAAAAAATTAAGTCTCTCCTAAAGCAAAACATAACCAAACTTCCAAACTTTGCTGCATCTTCAATCTTCAACCATCACATCTTAAACAAAATCCAATATTCTTGTCACCTACAAAAACAAATCATATATTAATTAGTTTATGTAAATAAAATAAAATTAAAGAAATATATAATAAAGAAATATATATATAATCTAGATCTAGATTTTTTTAACAAGCAAAGTTAACTCTTTGGTATAGCAGAGGCGAGCTCATAATCTTATTATATTAGCTAAACAAAACAAAACAAAAAAAGAATGTGATGTGGCAGAAGGAGAGAGGAAGCTCTTTATTAACTTACTCACATTTCTGCAAAAGTGAAAAGGGTTTTCGGTCCTTTGAAGCTTTGTCATGAATTTGGAATCATGAACAATTATAATCTATTACTGCAGTTGTTGAAACAAAGATTAGCTATATAACACCTAATACTTTCATCATTGTTTGTAACTAGTTTTCTGTAGCCTCACCAAATAGCATCAAATCATCAGCAAAACTAATATGAGTGACACCCGAACCAGATCTTGTAATCATAAATGGCTTCCAATTCCCTTTTCTCACTTCATCATTAGTTAAATGAGATAATTTCTCAATGCACAAAATAAATAAATACAGAGAAAGGGGGATCAACTTGCCATATGCCCTGAGAAAGAAGGTGTAAAAAATGGAACCATTCAGTGGAAGCACACCGACAGCACTGCAAACTGAATCAAAATAGCCACTGACAAAAAAATCTCCAAAGGATAGAATTTTCAAAATTATGAAATATCATAATAATTACCACTGTAGCGACCACCAACCCAGTCCCAAAATGCAAAAGCATTTGCAGGATCAATGCCAAACTTCTCCACAAGCTGTGATAACAAAATAAATTACTATGAGTTTGATAATAATGATACAAAGATTCCTGATATTTAGGTGGCATACCACGATAAAAAGATTCCTGATACTTAGGAGTTTGTCTAGAATGAATAGCACATAATTAAAAAAACAAAAAGATGATACCATATCATAGCATGGAAGAAAATGGCAATTCAAAAAGTACTATATCCTCCAGGTTCTTAGCAGGGTTGAAGTTTCTGAATCCTACACCCAACTCGATGCATACTATCAGGAGCAATCAATCTTTATTCAGAGTGACTGCTAATGATCTTATGCATACACATATCAACTACAGAAGCTTCAACAATGCTCAGAACCTGTTGCTCATGTATCTGTAAATCAGAAGCTTCCCCTGCGAGATGAAGGGGAGTGGCATAAGGCAAAGCCCCCTACTCCTCAGATCCTTCTCTTCCTCAATTCTGCTTTCCTGGTGCAATGAAAATGCCACAAATTTCATAATACATGTACCTCGATAGATCAAACTTTCCGAGTGGTAGTTAATATCTGTACGTGATCATCGAAAGTGGGAGGTTGCTTCATGTTTCCTGAAGCACTGCTCGAGTACGGTGAGGTCAGAGTCTAGAAATAAAACAAAGGAATAAAACTCTCTCGATGAGAGAAATGGATTCTTTGTTCAAACAGTAGACACAGGGGACTAGTTAGGCTATACCTCAATTTGACTTTGCAAGAATCTGATGTAGCCAATTGCTTGTAGCAACACAGAGGCTGTATCAGTCTGTGAAGTTCATCAAAATCAACATGATATGAGATTTTTCTTTACTGAATGAGCTTAAATTTCATGAACATAGGAATGTATTCAGTACCTTCCCAAAAGGGGAAACAATCTGATGGAGTGCAGTTATTCTATCTCCTAATTTTTCCTTCTCACCTAAAAGTAAAGAAGATTTCAGAATCTGCTTCTTACTTTAGTACTCCAGTACTGAAGTTATAGAAGTGAACCTTCAACGTGGATTGAACTGTGAAGGAGCTTTGAACCCTGGCCTTCTTGAGCTCCACCAGTTGCAGTGTTGTTGCACTTGAGAAAGGAGAAGTCCAATTTGAAAATCTTCTCCGATTCATCATAGAAAAAACTAAACTCACATTACATAACCTATTTCATTGAATTTCTAACATTTTTAATGCACATAGATAATTAATCTTCTTAGTAATGTTATTCCTACCACAGATGAGCTATCAGCTGGCTTAGTGCTATTGTGCCGAGACTTGTTGTTTGATGGTACCATCAAACACTTGGCACGCAGGAAACAAGGCAGTTAAATCTGCTCTTGTGGCACACTTGGCACGTAGGAAACAGAGGCAGCCAAGCACAAAATGATGATAAAACAAAACCATCAATCTGCTTATAAACAGAACGTAGGAAACTGAATTTGGCACGCAGATTTAACTGAAACACAAACAAGAGCAGGAAACTGAATTTGGTACACTGTGCTTATAAACAGAAAGCAGGAAACTGCTGTAGTGCTTATAACATGTAAGTGCTTATAAACAGAACACAGATTTATTTCTGTGTTTGATGGTACCATCAAACACTTGGCACGCAGGAAACAAGGCAGTTAAATCTGCTCTTGTGGCACACTCTGCACTCACACTGCTGTAGCTTCCAAACAGAACCATCAAAATGATGAGAAAACAAAATAGCCGTAGCACCACGAAATACAACAGAAACATTGATCTATTAAATTTTGGTAACTTATGTTTATTCTCTTACATTGAAAAAAACACAGAATCATCTAGAAATTGAACAATGAGAGATGCTGTGTACCTTGCTAATTAGTTGACGACCGGACTCTATCAGTACATGAAAACCAAGAGTGCCCATCACAAAGGCAAACACCACTATGCCCTGAATGCAAACATAGATATTGAACACTTTTAGACATTGTTGCATTAACTAAATTTTGTTATGGTTGAAGAAGTTAAACATCATTGTAGAACTGAAAATCTTTTCATAAATATTCAGATGAATTCTGTTAGCTACAATGCAGAGTTATAATAGCAATAGAAACATGTCTAAAAGTTTTTCACACTTAGAAATTGAAAGCGTTACCTACCACAGGCTGCATTCTGTTCTTGCCGATAGGATAGCTATATTGGTTAGGTTTCTTCATCGCGTAAGCGGTAAACCAAAGTATAAATCCCGATAAGAGATCCAATAGAGAATCAAGAGTGGAAGCTATTACTGCCATGGACCTGCTTTCCACAGACACAAGCACTTTCGATACAAATAGCACCAGGTTTACTATGTTTGAAACATTGATTGCCAGTCTTTCACTCTTGGCCAGTTTCTCCATCTCATCCTACAAAGATAAATAACAACTTTCCAGTTTAAAAACAAAGATGGTTTTGGATCCAACAAAAGGAGAGAAAAAAGACAGGCATGCTTTTTCTGCAAAAATTTGGTAAATGATGTTTAATTAAGAATTTATACATCATCCATGAGTGCTAGCTAATATTGCATCTCAGCCCAATCACATGCACAAGATAGAGAACAAGACAAAGATGATTACAGAGACATTTGCCACACCTCTGAAGGAGCAAGATAACTTGACATGTTCTCCATCTCACTGAATCCCTCCAGAAGCTTGCCTTGCTACTCGTAGTACTTTGAGATTTTACTTTGTTTACCTTGCCGGCAGCGAAAACTCGCTCATGTTAAGCCTCCAGTTCGCCCTGGCCGGCGCCGCCATCCCGACGACTCGTCCTGCGACAGCAGCTCCACGTCCATCGACCCGTAGAAGGTGATCGAGAGGGGGGGGGGGCAGAGATCGAAAGGAAAAGAGAGAAAGCGTTGTCTTTATAAACCAATCCTCCGTTCCATCATCAATCGATGGATCTCCGGAACCCATCTCGATCCTTCGGGCGCTCGCGTAGGGGGAGGGTCGATCGAGCAGGGAGTGAGGGCACGCTGGTGGAGGTGCGCTGGTTGGAGGCACTCGCGTAGGTGGAGGGGCGATCAAGCAGGGAGCGAGGGAGAAAGAAAGATTAGGGTTCGCGCGTGAGGGTGGAGATGAAAAGGAGGGGCGACGCGCGCGTTAAGTTTCGCGGGGTGCGATTTAGGGTTCGCGCTGCGATTTGCAGTATCGGCGCTGTAATTTTTTTAGAGGGATCGGAAGGAGCAGGTTTCGTTCGAGCGGTTAATTGAAAATTTTAATTAAACAAATTAAATATATAATATATTTTAATAAAAAAATATTTAGATTTATAAGGACATTTATAAAATGTGTCATGATAAAAGGTCTAATCAGATATTTTATTTATAAAATTAATCTGTTTTAATAAGTGTCATTATAATTAGTTTATAATGACATTTACTATTAAGTGTCATAAAATAAATGTCACAATAAGTCATTTTTCTTGTAGTGTATAGATTTATTCATGTTTTTTTATTATGTTTACCCTAACATAACTCGGATTCATGCACATCAAAAAGGGAGAGATTGTAAGTATCCCAAGTTAGTTTTAATGTGGTTAACCGATTTAAGTTAGGTCTTGGTGTTTTTAATCCCTGTGTCTAAGTGTACAGGAACTTAGGAGCGCAGGAAGTCGAGCGGAAGACACAGCGGTCGAAAAGGATGGCACGGAAAGGGAGCCGACAGGTTTGGTGCATCCGAGGGACGCGGAGCTCTACGGAAAAGTACGCCGGTGGAGCGAGATGGGCACACGTGGCGCCCGAGGAACAAGAAACCGGGAGGAAGGACGCTCGAGGGACAAAAGGCCAGAGTCGGGTTCGGGTGAGCCTAACTCCGGTTAGCCAGAAATCACCCAAGACGACCGGAAGTCAGGCTAGAGAGTGGTCAACGGTTGCTGACCAAAACAGCCACTGTCTGGCGCCCATAACCATACGGGCGCTTGGGTTGTCGGTCGCCCGAGCACCCAAGCACCTCTGTGCTATTAGGCGCCCGAGAGACTATGTTTTACCGTTTGCGAATGTTGCGCATTGGATAAGAGTTAAGCCACGTGTCAGGCGCCCTATAAGTGTCACGTCAGCAAACAGATAACTTTGGTCGGAGCTATAAATAGACCCCTAAAGCTCAGTTTCCAACATCCATCAACTGTAAACAACTTAGTTATTAGTTTTCTTCTGTCTTGTGCTTCAACGTCTGTAAAAGGTTTCTCCGCCAGAAGGAGATTTCGATAGTGAGCTTCAGTCGTCTTGGATTAGCAACCACCTAGGTTGCAACCAAGTAAATCTCTGTGTCTTATCCTTTTATAAGTTTAATTAGTTTATGTTTGTTTTAACTAATTTTTGCAACTAATTTGAATTCTTTGTGTGACCGCACAAAAGATTATTTTTTATTTTTACAGCGGCAATTCGTCCCCCTCTTGTCAGTCCACCTCGACTCGACACCCAGGGAGGTGTCTAAAGCTTAGAGCTCAAGGGGGAGCTCTAGAAGTCAAATTGGGACCCATGGTAAATGGATCTCTGGAGGATTTCCCCTGGAAGTCTAAATGAACCATAGAGTGTGCAAAAAGATTTGGAGACGGATTTGAATCTCAATCCTTAGGTTTTGGCACATTGGGTTTATGTTATATGTGTTGAGATCGATGGCACGGCTAGAGGGGGGTGAATAGCTCGATCACCCCAATTCGGATTCTCCCTACAATGTTAGCACAAGCGTAAGCTTAATCTAATAATTAAATCAATGCTAACATGTTACCGATTACGTAGTTCGGAGATTGCTTTCTCCTACTCCAAGGCATGTCCTTGAGGTGGGCGAACCCTTGATCCTTCAGTGGATCACGCCCCGGCAATCTCTAGCTAAGTTTTTCTCCTTCTCGATGGAGAACAACCTCTCACAATCCTTCTTCCTCCTTACAAGATGAAGCTAGGGTTTTGGGAGGAAGATGAGCACTTGGAGCTTGAGCACTTGAGCACTAGAGAAAAGATCTTACAATGAAGAGCTCACCTTCTCCAAGTCTCAAGCTCCCACTTAAATAGTGGAGAGGGTTGTTAAACAAACAACCCAGCCCCAACATCAGTCGACTACCCCAAGGGCCAGTCGACTGATGCCCAGCCAACGGCTACCCTAACGGCTCTATTTTTTAGCAGACCAGTCGATTGGTACCTGCACCAGTCGACTGATCATTTTGTGAGTTTCCACTCTGCGCTAGCAGTCGACTGCTTCATCTGACAGTCGACTGCCCAGCTTACAAACTCACTCAAACTTACTCCACAGACCATCCTTCGTGTATGCCTTGAAGTCCACTTCCTTGCCTTGCCCCTTGAAGTTCTCTTCCTTTGGCTCTCGTCCCTCAGATGCACACACAAGCCCGCGGCTTGCCTCCATGCCATCCTTCGCGTATGCCTTTGAAGTCTACTTCCTCGGCTTGCCCTTGAAGTCCTCTTCCTTGGCTCTCGTCCCTCAGATGTTTCACTCCGTTACTCCATGTGTGATTCACAAAGTCCTGCATGACTCAAGCACACATATCAAATCAACATGAAAACCTAACTTAATCATATTGACACACATATCAAAACTCATGATCTACTCGATCATCCTTGGCTCGATTGCACCAACAATATGTATGAAAATATGACATTAGCGTCATATTACATGAAAATTGGTATTTAATATATAGATGTCATCTAAAACAATACTAGGGATGCATTATGGTTTGATATAGGCAAATACATCAAGAGGAGGCCAAAACTAGGATTTTAGGTTAAGGTTCAATTGAACCATTTAGATAGTTTTGAGTTTTGTATCAATCTTGGAATCCGAGATATATATTTTTTTAAATATATTTTTCCCAAGTAGACACGGGTACCACAAACCTCTGCACAAAATTTGAAAATTTTGGAGACTTGTGGAATTTCTGGTGCATTTCTGGAATTGGGTCAGAAATGCAGAAATGGGTTGATATCAAGATATCAGTCGACTGATGCAGAGGGCAGTCGACAGTCGACTGATAATTCTGTGAAGTTGGTTTTTGACTAGGTCAGTTGATTGGTAACTATCTCAGTCGATTAATACAGGCTGAAATTATTTTTAGCAAAGTTGAAATGTGTCTTGATGATGTTAGACTTGTGTATAACCTTATGGGGTTAATACACAATGTTTGTGGTATTTTAAGGTTAAAGAATCCAATAATTGGAATATTGTTGGAGCTCTTTTTGAAGTGTGGCAAAGGAGGAGAAGTGTTAGGTTTAAGTGGGAAACCAACACACCTTTGCAAGAAATTTAAGCTCAAGGGGGAGATTAGGTGAAGGGGGAGCATCTGTTGACAAAGAGGGAGAAGTACCTGTTGGATCGAGAAAACACGATAGAGGGGGGTGAATATCGTGAAAACGTTTCGGATTAAGAAAAGAGAATACGCAGCGGAATTAAAAACAAATACACACAGAACGCAAGTGGTTTTACTTAGTTCGGAGTCACGGCCGGCTCCTACTCCAAGGCCCACAGTCCTTGACCGTTTACTGCGGGCAATTCTATATGTGCGCAAAGATTTACAGAGTATTATATAGAAATTTTGCAGTAAGTAAATGACAACGCTTTTCGTTACCGACGCCCGGTGTAGATTGTACTTCGGAGCAGAGGGTCGTCGGCGGCGCTAGAATCCCGAGATCGGAGTTTGTCGGAGCAAAGCGCTTGAACGAAGAGCGTAAAGGCGTTGGAAAAATTGATGTTTGAAGCCTTAGGGGTCGAGCCCCTTTTATAGTGCTCCTGGGGGAGCCCTGGACGTCGGGGGCGCCTGACACATGCCTTCGGATCCAAGAAACCTCATCCGAAGGTCAGTCAGCGCTTATCCCCCAGAATCGGCCTCGGAGCTGACGGGGGCGCCCGGGACACTAGGGGCGCCCTCCTTGACTTGGTCTGTTGGCTTCTGGTTACTTTGCTTCGATTGCTTTGATCTTGGGCGCCCGTGGCCTCCGGGGCGCCCTGCTTACTGCAGTTTCGAAGCAACTCTTGCTTCCTTGTTTTGCCTTGACCTTGGGGGCGCCCGAGACCTCCAGGGCGCCCTGCCCAGCTATCTGCCCCTCTCCTTTGGGGCGTTCTGAGCTACAGAAACACATTCCTTCGGTCCTGCATTCAAGGTTAGTTCCAAAACAGCAAAGCAAGAGTATTAGATAATTTTTTATAGTCGTAGCTGTCTTGGTTCTGACTTCGGGTCTCCCAAATGGAACCCTAGGTCGAACCGACGCCTAATGTTCCCTCTACGGGGAACACGTCCTCACCTACTCCTCTCAGGAGAATTTACCTTTTGTCAACCGGCTCCTCCAGTTGGACTTTTGCCCAGCTTTACTCACCAGGTCTTCGTATCCAATCCGCGACCAGGTCTTAGTGCCCACCTTCCGAGCAGGTCTTCGGTGCCCAGCCCCACGCCAGTTCTTAGTGCCCAATTCCTCAAACCAGGTCTTCGGTGCCCAGCCCTCGGTCAGGTCTTAGTGCCCAACCCTTGGTCAGGTCTTAGGTGCCCAGCCCTCGGCCAGGACTTAGTGCCCAGTCCACGACCAGGACTTATTGCCTTAATCAACTAGGACATTCCTGCACACTTGAGTAACTTTATTAGATCACAAATAGTACTTAACTTTGAATCCTTTGTCAATATCAAAACAAGGTTCGATATGATGCTTCCTGCACCAACAGTACCTTTGCATGGAAAACCTACTCAAGGGGGAGTTTAAGTAAAGGGGAAGCCTAAGGTTAGGTTCCATGATTTATGCATGATCATTTGCTTTGTTGTTGTTTCCCTAACTTAAACGAGTTGTCAAACATCAAAAAGAGGGAGATTATTGGACATATCTAGGTACCTTGGGTTTGGATGTTTTGGAAAAGGTTTATGTTAGGTTTATTGTTGTATTTAATATTGCATTGTGAGAATGCAGGATACAAGCACGAAGGAGAAAAGTCCAAGTGGAATTTACGCAAAGGAAGACCCGACAACAAGGACCGAGGCCGAAGGAAGTTCCAGAAGGCAAAGCATGAAGGATAGAGAGGCATCCGAGGGACGTGAGGGTGATGGAGGAGGCTAGAAGGCTAGGTCTAGGTTGGTCAGGCTAGAACGAGTGTTGAGTGACTGTACTCGGGGCTGAAATCCTAGGTTTAGGGTTTGGTCAGTCGACTGATGCTTGGATCAGTCGACTGGTAAGGGTCACAGAAAGATCAGTCGACTGGTGTCGGCTGGAATTCGAATGTTGGGTTGTAACGTTCGAGTTCGGGTGGACCAATCGACTGGTAATGGCTATTTCAAGGATGAGCTCTATTTAAGAGCTCGGTTTGGCTGAGCAAAGGTTGACGAAATAGGCTTGTGGGTAAAGCTTATTAGTAGTCTACCAAGCTCAGGTGTGTGTGTAAGTGTTGTGGCGAGATTTCTCCACCCACAAGGAGCGACACAAGCTAACCGGAGGCTTTCCGGGGAGTCATCCACCGAGGAATAGGGATCGTCCACCTTGTTGGGACCTTGACGTACGGCTAGTGGGGGTGAATAGCCGATCACCCACTTCGATTGCAATTTTCTTCCTACAATGTTAGCGTGCGCAAGCGGAAATACTAATAACACAAATAAACAAACGCTAACCCAAACTGTTTACGTGGTTCAGAGATAAAGCTCCTACTCCACGGCTGTCCGTAAGGTGGACGATCCCGATCCGTCAGTGGATGAGTCCCCGGAAGACCTCCGGCTAGCTCTTCTCGCTCCTTGTGGGTGGAGAAACCTCGCCACAAACCTTCGACAACAAACCTTCGACAACACCTGAGCACTAGGAGACTACTAATAAGCTCTAACCAAGCTTATTTCATCAAGGAAACTCAACCAAAAACGAGTCCTCTTAAATAGTGTTCGATACTGTTCTGACCGTTACCAGTCGATTGGTACTATCACCAGTCGACTGGTCCTCACGAATTTGAATGTCACAGCCTGACGATTCACATTTTGGTTGACTCCAGTCGACTGATGCAAGGATTAGTCGACTGATCTTTCTGTGCTCTTCATCAGTCGACTGATCCAAGCATCAGTCGACTACCACCTAAGGTTTTCCTTCCCAAGTACAATTCTCTCAGCACTCGAGCCCTAGGATTTCCTTCCCGAGTATAATTCTCTCAGCACTCGAATCCTATGATTTCCCTTCCTGAGTACAATTCTCTCAGCACTCGAATCCTCACGACTTAGCTGACTCTTCATCCAGCAGCCTCGACTTCTTGCCTTCAAGTCTTCTTCGACTTTGGCTCTCGTCCCTCAGATGCATGCAAGCCTACGGCTCGTCTCCCCATGCCATCCTTCGTGTATGCCTCGAAGTTTGCTTCCCTCGGCTTATCATCCCTGCTTTCAGCAGCCTCGAGCTGTTGTCTTCAAGTCTTCTTCGACTTCGGCTCTCGTCCCTCGGATGCATACAAGCCCACGACTCGTCTCCCATGTCATCCTTCGCATATGCCTCGAAGTGTGTTTCCCTTAGCTCATCGTTCCTGCTTTGTCCACGGTCCCTCGGATGCATGCAAGACCACAGCTCGTCTCCCCATGTCATCCTTCACCGGACCCGAAGATGTCCAACTAAGTCCATGTCTATCCTACAAACATGCACACTCAAATACACATATCAAACACAAGGGTGAACCTAACTTAAACCCTTTGCCCAAACATCAAAACACATGGTCACTCTGGACCATAGATTGCTCCACACACCTTACGAACTATTATGGAGTAGGAGCTTTATCTCCGAATCATGTTAAATTGGTTTGTGTTCTTCCTTGTTAGTTTTAGTTTGTATTGTATTCCGTTGCGTACTAACACGTGTAGGAAGAGAACTGTGAATCGGTGAGTGATCGTCTATTCGCCCCTTCTAGCCGTATGATCAAGTCCCAACAAAATAATGATCCAAACCTCATGATTCCAAAAAGGAATCTATATTATATTTACAAATACCAAATGCTAAACAGCAATAGTAAATCATGATATCATATTTAAAGTGTCAAACATATAAATTTCCATTCATGTTTTAAACTTTAAGTACGTACAATAATCAAAATAAAAAATATTTATTTTTATTATCAAATATAAAGAAATAAAATAAATACATATTCCTACTAGATGAGTTCTTCTTCCATAAGAAGAACTCTCATATTCACAACATGCACATAAAACACCTTAGGCACCAAGCCTTTGATGAGTGGATCGACCAACATGGAATCTATTCTGATATGCTCTACCATGATTTGAGGACTCTAAACTCATTGTTTAACCACTAGAAACTCGATGTGCTTAAACTTCGATGAATTGTGATTATTCTTGGCATAAAGTTCTGCGACCTTATTATCATAAAGATCCTCAGTGGTCTGTCAATACCATCAACAATTTGCAATGTTGTGATGAAGTTCCGCAGCTAAATTCCGTGATTGGATGTTTTATAGCATGCTACCAACTCTGCCTCCATTATACAAGTGGCTACCAATGTCTGCTTGACGCACTTCCAAGATATAGCTCCTCCAGCAAATATGAAAATATAGCCCAAAGTGGACTTTCTGCTATCCAAGCATCCAGTAAAATCGGAGACCGAATAATCAATCACCTCCAAGTGATCTGACCTCCTATACGTGAGTATATGTTCTTTAGTTCTTTGTAAATATTGCATCACTCTCTTTACCGCTTGTCAGTGTGACGGTTCTAGGTTACTAACATATTTGCCTAACATCCCAATTATAAACGCTATATCTGGTTGAGTACAAACTTGTGCATACATGAGACTTCTCACTATTTACATATATGGAAATTGCTTCACCTCCTTTATTTCAAGTTCAAGTCGTGGACATTGCTATAAGTTGAACTTGTCACTTCTTGACTATATATGCTATACCTTATCAATACATTTTCAATATAAGCTTATTGTGAGAGTCCAAGAATGTTTCTTAAACGATCATGATAGATTTGTATGCCTAAAATAAAAGATGTTACACCAAGATCTTTCATTTCAAATTTACTAGATAAAAATGACTAAGTTTCATACAGTAGTCTCTTATTATTGCTTGCTAGAAATATGTCGTCCACGTACAAAACAAGTATAACAAATTTACTCCCACTGAACTTGACATATATGTACTAATCAATAGGGTTTTTCTTAAATCCAAATAAGGTAACCACTTGATTAAATTTTTGGTACCATTGACGAGATGCCTGTTTCAAACCATAAATGGACTTCTTTAATCTACATACTAGGTGCTTTGAGTATGAGAACTCAAAGTTCTCGGTTAACTATATATATAAATTCCACTATATCTCCATTGAGGAATGCAGTCTTTACGTCCATTTGGTGTAGCTTCAAATCATAATGAGTTATAAGTGTCATAATTACCCTAAGAGAGTCTTTCATCGACACAAGTGAGAAAATCTCCTTATAATCAATGTCTTCCTTCTGAGTGGATCCCTTGGCAATAAGATGAGCTTTTTACTTTTCAACATTGCCCCTTGAATCACGTTCTATTTTAAATATCCATTTACAACCAACAGATTTCGAACCTCAAGTAATTTGACAAGTTCCCAAACGTTATTGTCCACCATAGACTTCAACTCTTCTTGCATAGCATTAATCCACCTTTTAGGGTTAGAATATTGTTTGACTTCTTGGAAAGATATAGGATCACTTTCCAACCCTATGTCAAAATCATGCTCTTAGAAATAAACATAATCACGAGAATTTGTGGTTCTCTGTTCCTTTGTGGCTCGCCTTAAAGGTACTTGTGTTTGAGATGGTTGAGGTACTTGCTCATCAATATGAGGCAATATCTCAATTCCAGTGGAAGGCTTCTCCAATTGCATTGGAGGTGTCATGGGAATATCTTAATTCCCTACGCTGACTAAATGTGCAATATCTATAATGTGTGGTATGGTAACTATACCACTACTGATCGTACTAGTAGTAACCATAAAAGTATCGTTAACTTTTTCGTCAAAAGAAACTTCCCTGATTTTATCACTCTCACTGTCCTCAATAAATATGGCTTTTCCCGTTTCGAAGAAGGATCTATTAGAAGGATCATAAAATTTATACCCCTTGATTTCTTAGAGTAATCTATAAAATTACAGCTAATTGTTCTTAAGTCTAGTTTCCTTTAGTTAGGCTTATAAGGCATCATCTCATTTAGACAACCCCAGACGTGTAAATGCCTAATACTAGGCTTTCTACCCATCTACATCTCGAATAAGGTTTTAGTTACTGTCTTACTAGGTATTCTATTGAGTAGGTAAACTGTAATCTTGAGTGTCTCACCCCACAAAGACTCCGGTCGAGAAGTGAAGATCATCATACTTCTCATCATGTCTTTTAGAGCACGATTGCGTCACTGAGCTACATCATTCTGACTGGGTGTACCAAACATGGTACACTGAGGCACAATCCACACTCAGAAAGGTAGTTCGCAAAAGGTCCTGAACATTATTCACCTGATCCATTATATCAACCGTAATATTCTCCTCCACGGTCGGATTGGACGACTTTAATTTTCTTACCTAGTTGAAGTTCAACTTTCGCTTTAAAAATTTTGAACATGTCCAAAGATTGCGACTTCTCAAAGATAAGGTACATATAGTCAAATTTGGAATAGTCATATATGAAGTTAATAAAATATGTGTGTTCATTCCACGATGCTTTAGGGAATGGTCCATAAATATGTGTATGTATTAGCTTCAAAACGTCAGTGTAACAATCAACCTCCTTATTTCTTTTGTTAGTGGTCTTTCCCATAACATATTCTATGTAAACATCAAAGACTAACATATCAAGAAAATTGAGGATTTTTGCGACATTAACCTTTCTAAGCATTATTTGGATATATAAGTTCAAAACGTCTATACCACAACATAGAAGAATTCTAGTAGGTTAATTTACATTTCGTACCTATACTATGCATTATTACGTTGTCAACCGTAGGAGTAAAGGTATTCAATTTATAAAGGTTATCAACCAATGAACCATTGTCAATCAAAACTAAATTAAAAAATACTAAACATTTCATTTTTTAAATGAACAAGAATAACCTGATTTATCCAAATAAGAAATTGAAATTAAGTTTCATCTGAAAGACAATATAATAAAAGTATTTTCTAAATCCAAATAGACATTAGTTCCTAAATAAAACTTAAAAACACCGATAGACTCAACTGCAGTCTTCTTTTTATTTACTGTATAGATGTATTTTTCACCATCAACCGGAAGTCAGCTCCTGAGATAACCCTGCATAGTGAGACTTATGTAAATAGTAGCATCGGTATTATCCACCAAGTATCAATGGGTACAATACCTAAATTGACTTCCAAACTAACAAAGTTGAAAAGTTCACCCTTCCTTACATGCCAGTTGGCATACCTAAGACAGTCTTTCTTCATATGATCATTCTTCTTGCAAAAGAAATAAGTGGATTCTTTATTCTATTTTGTATACTCCTTATAGTCATTGTCTCCAAAATATGTTATTTGTTATCTTTTCTTGATTCTCTTTCTCTTCTTGCTTGTACTTTGAAAACCAAATGCTAAGTGACCACTCTCAGATGTCTGAATTTCCAGTCTTCTCTTCTCTTACATGTATTGAGCAACGAACTCATTTGATATCTACTTTTCCTTTTGATTATTATACGATATCTTAAAAGGAGTGAATCGTGCATACAGAAACATTAAGACGAAATGCACTAGCATATTCTTTGACATATCGAGTTTTAGTACTTTCAGACTTGTCACTATATTAGATCTTTCTATAATATACTCTCTTATGTTTCCTTTACCACTGTACCGCATGGTTACCAACTTCGTAAGAAATGCGGTAGTCTCGACCTCTTCATTTGAGGTGAATCGGTCTTGACCTGTTATTGAGCCCTTTATTAGTGTCAGTATGGAAAGTTTCATGATACTTATATTCATGCGATTTGATTTCTCCCACAGATAAAATTCAACCCTCTACTCTATAGTGCTAGCACTAGTCAAAGGTGTGCGGGACGATCGTTCCTTAATGTATAGTCTAAGTCCATGCAGCCTAAAACTATGATCACATATCTTTCTATTCATCAAAATTTGAACCAGTTAATGTTGGGATGTTATTAACACTTGCAGTAACAGATTGCACTGAAATTAAAGAGAAAAATTTATTTAAGCTCATGATTTAACTAAAGTCAAGAACATGTATAAGTTCAAGTAATAAAATACAAAATTATGTAAATAAAATAAAATTTTAAATACATATAAATAGACTCTTTATGAGATACCAAATACAACATTGCATTTTACTCGGTAGAGTAAAATATAATTTGTAAGCGGTACTCTATGATATAACTCAAACTTTAATTAGTCACACAATGTGTCTTTCTTTGAGCCGACCCATTGTACACATAATATAAAACTTTATATGAGTTATATTTTAGTCCATAGCTTACAACATCTTTAATCAGCCACATAACATATCTTCCTTTGGGCGAACATATTTTGTGCATGATCAAAATAAAATAAATTTTGTTCAACAGTTGTAAACTACCTTAAACATATATCGGACATAAAAGTAACTTTCTTTTTGACCGATTACTCTTAACATAGATATGTATGTCTACTAATACAAAATACACTAAACATACTTAAGGTGTTTGTTTGAGCCAACACAATAGTTCAACTTAATAGCATGTTATATAGATAGACTCAAGAAAATATTAGGTACTTTAACCGAACAGATAATTAATTAATCAACCTTAATAACTTCAAATTAAATTTATTAATTGATTGATATTATATAATAATTAATTGGTATAACCCAGTCAATTATCTAATTGATTCAAAAGTCATGATTTCAGGATCACCAATTAATTTTCTTAATAGGTTAAAAATATAAAATAAAAACAAAAATAAAAACTAAATCATTCTTTCTTTTTAGGTGGAACCTTTCGTTTTCTTTTGTTTTTTTTCTTTTTCTCACGTACCGGACTGAAAAAAAAACTTAATCAATTAAAAAACATCTTAATCGATTAAAAAATATCTTATTCAACTAAAACAGAACATACAAATTGATTGATAAAATTTTTAATTGATAGGAAATCATTCCAATCGATTTATTATTCATCCTATCACAAAATTAAGATGGTTAATCGATTGATTGATCAATTCAATCATTTATGTTCGCTAATTTAGATTTAATAATCGATTAGTCGAGCAAATTAATTGATTAAATAATCACATTTTAACCTAAAAATTAGGTTAAACGTGGCGATTCTTCCATCGTACTTCGTGTTTTTCGCATAAACATGAAAATTTTAGAAAACAAGTCTATCCTAATTTGTTTTTCTAATATAAATTTCGTTGATAAAAAATTATGTTAAACTAGAAAAACTTGATCTAGCATACAAACAACAAATCAAAGAAAAAACTTAAATTGTATATAAAAAAACGATGAAACAAAGCCAAGACTCTGATATCAATTGATACAACTTAAGTTCTCTCCTAATCACATAAATTCTAGAAACAAAATAAGAACTCGAATAGAGAAAATACAAGACATGATCTAGTTTCATCGAAAATATGACATAATAAAGTAATACATAAATATAAAGACAAGGATCCTGATTGAAAAGTCATTATCCTTATCCTAGCGTCGTTGGCTTGATCCTGTGGAAGAAGATGCAGCGGAAAGAAGAAAGAGGATTTTTCAAGGGGCATAGGGTTGACGACATTGAAAAACTCTAGGTCAATGAGGAACCAAGAGCTCTGTCAAGATGATATCCTAAACCCTTGGGGAGCTCCCATTTATATGGGAATTCAATCTGTTATCAGCACATAGATGATAATAGATTAGGCCAAAGGGTTCTATATGTTGAACCTGCATACAATAATCTGAAACCCAATAAACATAAATTAGATCACTTTAAAGAGTTCAGATTGTATTTACATGTATAACTTAGTCCACCTAATAGAGATAATAATATTTAATATTTAATCCTAAAAACATCTCTGATGGAGTTGAATAGCCCATGGCGAGCACGGGGGATGAAGAAGTTGCGTGGCATGACACGACGAGTCTGAGCTACTCTTCTTCCATAGCCCCCCGGACTCCCCTCGGGATACACACCCGGGAAGAGCAAGTCAAGAAACCCCCTCCCGGGATCACCCCGGGAAGTCGGACCCAGGACTGCCTCGGGGCACAGACTGCCCGTAGGTCACGCAGGCCAGAAGGCCCCAAGGTCACCTCGGGGAAGTGGAGCCTAAGCCACCTTCGACCTCGAATAACGGACCCCTTTTTGCGGCTCCACGGATAAGGATCGTCAATAATTATGGGAGGATCAGAACCGTAAGCCACGGCCATTATCGCCCTCATCCTTACAACGGACTCAGTTTAATGACTACGATGGCCGTTACAAAGGCGATCCTGTAACCGAAGATGGGGGGAACGTGGCGAAGAGCGTGGAGACACGTACGACCACTGCCGCAGTTATAAAAGATACTCCAACTCCTCTGGTAAGGGGGGTTAAGCATTCTCTACCACTCACACTCTCTTTTATGTCTTACACATTCTTTCATCGAGGTACTGACTTGAGCGTCGGAGTGGGCTCCGCCGGACAACCTCCGGCGTGTTCCCCTAACGCTCATGTTGATCTCGCAGGGCGTAGAGTTCCTCCCCTCCTGTCAGCTTCAACGTGGGCAAAACCTCAGTGACTGGCCATGGTCGTCGAATCCTTCCGGAACAAATTTGGCGTCGTCTGTGGGAATCCCGCAATGCACCTGAAGGAGCACCGATGGCAGAATCGGTGGAAGAACCCGTGACGCGGACAAAGGAGGACTCGGATCTCCGTGACGTCTCGCCAGAGGACCTCGCCCACCCGTGAGAAGATGAAGGACCCAAGGAGGAAAGGAGAGAGGTCGAGAGTGAGGAAGTACAGATTCACCCTCAACATAGAGGGGGAGTTACGCGCATCACCCTCAAGCTCACGCCGAATTAAGAAGTCGTCTCGTAGACTGTCTGCGTAGCCATAAAGACAATTTTGCTTGGGCCGCCGAAGAAATAAAAGGGTTCCACCGGCGTTGGCCATGCACCACTTGCATATTACGCCGGGAGCCCGTCCTGTGAAGCAGAAACGGAGACACTTTGCCCCTGACCAAGATAAGGCTATTCGAACAAAGTTTGAAAGTTACTAAAATCGGACACATCAGAGAAGTGCAATTCCCGGCCTGGTTGGCTAACGTGGTCCTTGTTCCTAAGCCAGGAGGCAAATGACGGGTCTGCATTGACTTCCACGACTTGAACAAAGTCTGCCCCAATGACTGTTACCCCTGCCTCAAATAGATTATCGGTAGATTTCACAACTGGTTGTGAGTTCAACTCAATGTTGGATGCTTGCCTAGGCTACCACCAAGTCCGCTCGCTCCCGAGGACCGGGAGAAAGTCAGTTTTGTGACGGCCGACAACACATATTGTTACAACGTCATGCCTTTCGGCTTGCGCAATGCTGGTGACACGTACCAGCGGATGATGGACAAAGTCTTCAGGCACCAAATCGGGAGAAACATCGAGGTGTATGTAGACGATATCCTAGTAAAGACTGACAAAGAAGGCGACATGATAGTCGACCTGGAAGAAACCTTCACCACCCTGAGGTCTAATAGGCTGAAACTAAACCCGGCTAAGTGTTTGTTCGGGGTAAAAAGCGATAGGTTCCTGGGGTACATAGTGACAGAGAGAGGGATCGAAGCCAACGCAGAAAAGCTAAAAGCTATTCTGGATATGCGCCTCCTCGCAACTTCAAGGAGGTACAACGATGAATGGAAGAATCACGACATTATCCAGATTTATCTCCAAGTCCGCGGACAAGACCCTCTAGTTCTTCAAGATTTTAAGAAAGGCCGCAAGTTCGAGTGGGACGACCAGTGTGAGAAAGCTTTGCAGACTTGAAGACCCATCTTGCCACCCTCCCCATTCTCTACAAACCTGTGGAAGGGGAGACCTTGTTTGTCTACCTATCGGCAGCAGAGCAAGCGGTAGGGTCAGCACTCGTTCGAGAAAAAGACCGGGTGCAGTGTTCCGTTTATTTCTTCGGACACCTTCTAAAGGACGTCGAAACGCGATACACCATGATAGAGAAACTGGCCTATGCCCTGGTCCTAATGGCCTGGCGGTTAAGGCCCTACTTCTTAGCACACCCCATTGTGGTCCTCACCAATAGCTCGCTCGCACGAGTCCTCACTAATCCCAAGGCATCGTGCAGGTTAATCAAATGGACAACCGAGTTAAGCGAATACGGCATCAAATATCAGCCTCGTGCCGCTATTAAGGCCCAAGCCCTCTCCGACTTCATGCTGGAGACTGTCCCGGGGGCCGAGACCGAAGGGATGTGGAAGATATATGTGAATGGGTCCTCCAACAACCAGCATAGCGGGGTTGGAGGTTAATGATTTCCCCTCGGGGAGATGCATTACATCTGTCCATCCGACTACATTTCAAAGCTACCAACAACGAAGCTGAGTACGAGGCGATCCTAGCTGGCCTGCAAGCAGCTAAGCAAATGGGGGCCAGTCAGGTCACTGTATATTCGGATTCCCAGTTGGTATCACAACAAATAAAGGGCGATTTTGAAGTCAGGTGCGAGCGCCTGTAGAAATATGTATCCCTTTACAAGCAGCTGAAGGCTTCCTTCGGGAGGTTATTCTACAAAGATCTCCAGGACTGATAATGTTCGGGCGGATGAGCTAGCCAAACTGGCTAGCTCCATATCCACCTGGAAGCTAAATGAATCTAGTACCATAGAGGGGACAATCACGCAAATTGGAGAGGAAGCCGGAGGCGATGTTCAGACAGACTGGAGGGATCCCTACATGGCATTCTTGCGTAATGGGATCATTCCAAGCAAGAACCAGGAAAGCCGGATATTTCGCCGTCGGGCAGTCAGATTCACGTTGTATAGGAGGGCCTTTACGCGACCTCTCCTCAAGTGCATCGGACTAGGGGAGGCTAACTACTAATGAGAGAGGTACATGAAGGCATCTGTGGGAGTCACATTGGAGGAAAATCCCTATCCCGGAAGATCCTTTTGGCAGGGTACTTTTGGCCTACCTTGCAGCCGATGCCCTCAAATTCGTGGTTGGGTGCGAGGCCTGTCAAAAGCACCAACATGTGACTCACCATCCGACGGAGCCTTTGCGAGTTTCTATAGTGTCTTGCCCTTTCGATCAATGGGGGATAGACATCATAGGCCCCCCATTAGGCCCCAGCAGAAGAAATTTTTGCTGGTTCTCGTTGATTACTTCTCCAAATGGGTCGAAGTCAAACCTCTAGCAAACATCACGGAGGCGGCAGTGATGAAAGTCCTCTGGAGGGACATTGTCTGCTGATACGGCATCCCTCACAAGCTGGTGTCAGACAATGGAAGACAATTCTCTCGACACAAACTGAAAGAGTGGTGCGAAGGGTTAGGCATTAAGCAGACCTTTACCTCAATCGCATACCCACAGAGCCATGGACAAGCCAAGGTCGTCAATCGAGAAATCCCGTGGGGACTCAAGATAAAGCTAGACCACGTTGGGGGCAGTTGGGTCAAAGAACTCCCCAGCATCCTATGGTCCCACCGTGCTACCCCGCGAGAAGGAACAGATGAGAGCTCTTTTCAACTGGTATATGGAGTTGAGGTCATCCTCCCAGTGGAGGTAGGGGAAGTGTCTACCCGACAACAATATTATCGCAAAGAAGATAACGATCAGGAGCGGCTGATTGATCTGGATCTCATCTCGGAGGTGCGGGACAAAGCCGCAGCACGGTTAGAGGTGTATCGCAGAAGGATGCAGCAAGCCTATAATCGTCGGGTGAGCGCTCATAGCTTTGAGGTGGGAGACAAAGTCTGGAAAAGGATCAAACCGGTCGAGGATCCCGGAAAGCTAGAGCACAGTGGGACGGACCCTATGTCATCCTCAAAAAGTTCACCGGGGGTAGCTATTATTTAGAAGATAATAAAGGCAAGAGGCTGGAAGGCCCTGGCATGCCACCATCTCTGCCCTTATCGTACTCAATGAGGTACTGCGTTGTTTGCCTGATGCATTCTTTGTTTTCACTGCCTTGCGGTACAGTAAATAAAAAGTGTAAGTGAAATATCATGCGGGAAGCGCTGAGTCTCCACCTGTGTAAAACCCTACTACCTCTCGGTGAGTAGACTTGGCCTTGGAGCTGCACATGTCGGCCAAGAGCTGCAAAACCTACTGCCTCTCGGTGAGTAGGTTTGGCCTCGGAGCTGCACATGCCCGCCAAGAGCTGCAAAACCCTACTGCCTCTCAGTGAGTAGGCTTGGCCTCGGAGCTGCACATGCCCAACCAAAAGTTATAAAACCCTACTGCCTCTCGGCAAGTAGGCCTGCCTTGGAGCAGCACATGCCTGGCCAAGAGCTGCAAAACCCTACTGCCTCTCGGTGAGTAGGCTTGTCCTCGGTGCTGCACACGCTCGACCAAGAGCTGCAAAATCCTACTGCCTCTCAGTGAGTAGGCTTGCCTCGGAGCTGCACATGCCCAGCCAAGAGTTAAAACCCTCTCGGAGGCTGCCGGGCCTGCTCAGCTGAAAACCCTACTGCCTCTCGGTGAATAAGCTTGGCCTCGGAGCTGCACATGCCCGACCAAGAGCTGCAAAACCCTACTGTCTCTCGGTGAGTAGGCTTGGCCTCGGAGCTGCACATACCCGGCCAAGAGCTGTCAAACCTACTGCCTCTGGGTGAGTAGGCTTCACCTCGGAGCTGCATATGCCCGGCCAAGAGCTGCAAAACCCTACTGCCTCTCGGTGAGTAGGCTTGGCCTCGGAGCTGCACATGCCCGACCAAGAGCTGTAAAACCCTACTGCCTCTCGGTGAGTAGACTTGGCCTCGGAGCAGCACATGCCCAGCCAAAAGCTGTAAAACCCTACTACCTCTCGGTGAGTAGGCTTGGCCTTGGAACTGCACATGCCCGGCCAAGAGGTGTCAAACCCTACTGCCTCTGGTGAGTAGGTTGGCCTCGGAGCTGCACATGCCCGGCCAAGAGTGCAAAACCCTATTGTGTCTCGGTGAGTAGGCTTGGCCTCGGAGCTGCACATGCCCAACCAAGAGTTGTAAAACCCTACTGCCTCTCGGTGAGTAAGCTTGGCCTCGGAGCAGCACATGCCCGGTCAAGAGCTGAAAAACCCTACTACCTCTGGTGAGTAGGCTTGGCCTCAGAGCAGCACATGCCAGACCAAGAGCTGCAAAACCCTACTGCCTCTCGGTGAGTAGGCTTGGCATCGGAGCAGCACATGCCTGGTCCAGAGCTACAAAGCCTTACTGCCTCTTGGCGAGTAGGCTGGGCATAGGTGTTGCGCACAGACCCGGCCAGAAACTGATCATTCTAGAGGGAGCAAGAAGTCACTAAAAACCTAAAAAGTCTATTAATGTTGGCAGCCAGAGCTGAAACGATTACTACAGGAGAGAATTTGAAAAGAAGAAAATGTTGGGGCAATCGACCCAAGTTTGATCAGGAAGATCATGATTTTGATGTGTGTGTGTCAATATGGTTAAGTTAGGATTTCATGTTGATCAAATATGTGTATGTGAGTGTGCAGGCTTGCAAGATACACATTGACTTAGTTGGACGTCTTCGGGACCGGTGAAGGGTGGTATAGAGGTAAGCCGTGGGTTTGTGTGCGCATCCGAGGGACCGTGGACAAAGTAGGGAGGATGAACCGAGGGAAGCGGAATTCGAGGCATACGTGAAGAATGGCATGGAGGCAAGACGAGGGATTACGTGCGCATCTCAGGGACGAGAGCCAAAGTCAAAGAAGGCTTGAAGGCAACAGGTCGAGGCTACTGGATGAAGAGTCGATTGAGTCATGAGGGTTTGAGTGCTGAGGGATTGTACTCAGGTAGGGAAACTCTGGGACTGAGTCGTGAGGGTTCGAGTGCTGAGAGAAATGTACTTAGGAAGGGAAACCCTAGGCTTATAGAGTTGGCAGTCGACTAATGCTTGATCAGTCGACTGGTAAAGAGCATAGAGAGATCAGTCGACTGGGCAGACGACTGGTGTCGACCAGAATGCGAAGCGTCAAGGCAGTGACATTTGAATTCGCATGGACCAGTCGACTGCCCCAGGGGCAGTCGACTGGTAACGGTCAAATCAGCCTCGAGCACTATTTAAGAGGGCTCGTTTATGACTGTTTCTTCTTGGTGAAACAAGCTTGGTAAGAGCCTGTTAGTAGCCTACAAGTGCTCAGGTTGTGTGAAAGTGTTGGCGAGGTTTTTCCACCCACAAGGAGTGACGAGGGCTAGCCGGAGGTGTTCGGGGAATCATCCACCGAAGGATCGGGATCGTCCACCTTACGGACAGCCGTGGAGTAGAAGTTTTCATCTCCGAACCACGTAAAGGTGATGTGTTAGCATTGTTTAGTTTTGATTTGAGATTTCCGCTTGAGCTTGCTAACCATTGTAGGAAGAAAAACCGAAAGAAAGCTATTCCCCCCCCCCCTCTAGCTTAACACAAAGGTCCTAACAGAAAATGCAATGGACAAGAGGGGGTCGGGGAGCCCATGCCCCGAGTCAGGAAGGGTTCTATAGATTCTGCTCTTCGGGAGAAGGTTGTCCCAAATCCGTTGGACAGTGATAACGCTCAAGTCTGAGCTTGGTTTCAATAACTGAGCCTTCTCCAACTGGCAGATGTTGGGTATGGCTTGGCGAGCTTCCTAAGCGAATACTTGGTCGTCCTTGAGAGACCTCTCCATGTCTACGGATTAAAAAAAATAATCTGAATGAAGACTCATCTTCCAACTACCATCTCGTCATCGTATCGAACTATTCAAATTACAACTTGGCCAATCTCAAAGATCGAGCCTTTTAATTTGCCTAACCATTCGACCACGGAAAAGTCGACGAGTGGATCGCCGGTTTTTGTATTTATTATCTGGGTCCAATAATTAATTATCTACCATTAATTAACAAATAATTAAGCAAGATAATTAATCAAACATGCCATAAAATGATAGAACAAAAAGGAGCCATGGAAGAAATTATACCTTCCTTTACCTCGTAGCCTTCTACCTTATGTCCCTTCCTCCCGGACGTTGTGTGGGCGACAAGCTACTGAGAACCGGGATCACCAAGGGTTCTAATTGATCACCTCTTCACGCCAAGCAAAACCCTAGCTTTATTTGGAAACCGCCGCCACCTCTCCTTTCAAGCTTGCGCTGCCGGCCAAGATGGAGCTCCCAAGCTCACCGGCCACAAGCCTACCCTCGAGAGGAAGATGAAGAAGAAAAAGAAGGAGAGAAAGCTCCTTCTTTCTTACCCAAACAGCCCGGAAATCTCCTCCTTCCCTTACCTTGCGTCGCCGTCGCAAGCTCCCTTGCGCCGCCTCCCACCGGCCGCCAGCACCTCTTCCTTCCCCGCCACACACTACAAAAGGGAGAGGAGTTCTCCCCCTTTGTCTAGTAGAGTCTATCCACCAAGTGGATGAAAGGGGAAGAAGAAAAGAAGAAGAAGAGAGGGTCTCCTATTCTTGCCGTAACCTAGGAGAGAGAAGAGAGAGAGGAGGAGGAGAGAAGCCTTGGGTTGATTAATTGATTGATTCACTCTTGGTTTCTTGATCCCATGGGGTATATATAGGGCTAAGGTAGGGACCAAAAGGAAGAGTTGGGTCTTGGCCCACTAATGGATCTAAAACCAATCCATTAATGAAGATCCATTCCACTAAAGGATCTCCATTGAACTTCCTCACCAACTCCCATGTTTTCATATGGCCTCCACCTATTATGAGTATATCCATCCCCCGTGTTTAAGATATTGTATGCCCGTCGATTAATTTAAATTACTGATAATTCAAATTAATCAACTTCTAACTCCTTGACTAGTACCACTCAACCTTATCATCATGTTGGATCAAATCTACCTGCAGGGTTTAACATGATGAACCTTATGAGCTCATCAAGGAGGCATCATCATCACGACTCACCATGACACAGATTCCATCAATAATCAACGGCACACCATATAATTAATATTATTTCCCAACTTACCGGGCCTATCGATTTAGCAGAATAAATCTCGCCATTGGTAAATCAAAGAAATAAATATTAACTATACGTGCCCGTTATTATATCGGGATTTAGGAATTGTACTCCATAATAATCCGAGGTTCAATCCAATTATTAAGTTAGTACAAATTGGATAACCTCTAGTTTTGGTCCTGCTCAATGTACACAAAGCATACTAGTGTAATTCTATGGTCAGACAAACCACACCTAATTACACTACAACCATCCCGATGGTTTGTCCAATTCCATCTCGGTTGTGAGCCTCTACTTATACTAGGCAAGGGAATGATAACATGATCTTCTGTGCGTCACCACACACCATGTTATCTACAATGCAAAGTATTAGACTTTTATGCATATATTAATATAAATACGCATCTGTGTTTTTGTGATTCTCTTTCAAAATGTAGATGATCATTTATATATAAAAAGAACAAGTCTTTTAGTATACACATCTAACAGCAGATAGCGCCATGGAAGCCCTGTTTGAGGGCTTCAATGCCTGCACGGCTACAACCTCGGCATACTCTTCTGATTGCAAGAACTTCACCTTGAACTCCGCTTCGGCCCTAGATAGTTGGGTTGTGTGCTTACTCTGCTGCTGCTGTAGCTTGGCCTCAGCCTCCTCCTTGGCGATCATCAACGTCGCCACCTCATGGAGTAGACAATCCTGAGCCTCCTGCATTTCCTGGAGCTTCTTGGTAGCGGTTGAAGCTGGAGCCTCGGCTTGGGTAACCTTCTCCTGAAGGTCGTCGGCATAAGCGACTTATAGCTCTAGGTCGTACTCTTGCATAGTCAGCAGACGTGTGCGTGCCTCGTGCAGAGTCTCCAGGGCTTTCTTTGAAGACTCCAGGAGTTAGATTTGTTAGATAACTCCGTCGTTTGAGCCTGGAGCTGCTCACGCTCCTGGGATAGTTTCTGCAAGTCCTCGGCCAGGGATTGGCTCTTCTCGGACCCGAGGCATTCCCGGACTTGATAGTCGTGTATAGCATCTTCATATGATAACAGGGTATTGAGATAGTGCTCGATCTTCACCCGGAGTACTTGGCTAACCTCCAACTGCAGGAGGCTTGCCTCGCGGGCCCAGCCCACCTCTGCCTCGGCTGTCGTAGCGACACAATTAGAGGCAACCTACCATAAAGAACAGAGGTAGTCAATGCAAGATGACAAAATAGAGAGGAAGAACTCAAATGTAATTACTGTCAGTAGAGACTGATGTAACATGCCCAGATATTGGGCTGATCCGGATGAACGCCCCAGTTGAATGGGTGGTAGAAGGATTTTCTCAGCAGGGGGTCTTGACTAGCTAGGGATATCTCTCGGGTTAGGGACGTCCTCGTCTGAACTAGAGGCCATCTGCTGACCATCCAAGGGGACTCCTGGTATCTGGATAGATTGGGAGCCCTTGAGGGCCATCTTTTTCGGGACAAGGACCTTCCGATGAGCACTGGGGGTGTCCTTCGACACCTCCTTACCGCATGGCACGACAGGAAGGTCGGCCTGGGGGACCGTGTCGGGAGTAGTAGTGGCCGCCAGTGTAGGCATGGAGGGTTCTTCACGAACCTCGGGAGATCGGGGAGCCGCATCCTTGCCGGCAAGGGAATGTAGAAACTCTGAAGATAGGCCTTTCCTCAACCTCTTCAAGGGGCGAGCCTTGTGGATTGTCTGTTTTCGCCGTTTTTTCTCAATAACGGGGGTCTCTGAGGGTGCCACAGAGGAGGGAGGGGGGGGCAGCTTCTTCCTCAGACACCTTGGTGGGAGAGATAGTCGAACCTACGTCAGGGCTCGTTGGCAGCTCTGACACTCCAATATCTCGGGGAGACTCCGGGGCTTCCTTATCTTCGGAGGGCCCCGACACTTCCTGGTAGCCCGCAACAGAAGTGCTTACAGGGGCGGCAGAAGCCAAACCAGGAACCAATGTCTGTTCGTTGGCCTGGTCCCACTTCAGGAGTTGGTTCATCACTCGGGAAAATATGATGTCGTCTGTAAAATAAAGACAAAACGACATCAGTCAGTATTAACCATGAAACGTACCAGGCAAAAAAGTAACTTACGAAGACTAGAGCTAAGGCGCGTGACTCTCGGACTAAGCTTAACCCGATAAAGGAGCTCCTCGCATTGCACCAATTGGAGTCCGTGGAACTCTATCCCGGCCAGGATACCCCTAGCCCTCTGATATCCCTCGTCTTGCTGGAAATCGTTGAGATCGGGGACCGGGGGTAAACTGGCTACCCAGTGGATAGAACTAAAGGGATGCTCAGGAAGCTAGATATAGAAGAACCGTTCTTCCACCCCTTGTGGGACGAAGGAAGACCCCCCAAGAACCTATGACCGGACGAGCGGTTAAGCTAAAAGCCCCCGGGACCCGACAGGGACAAAGAAGAAATGGAAGAACCAGGGGGTTAGGGGAATGCTGAAAAGTTTAAAGACTACAACAGTTCCGCCCATCTGGGCAAAGACATTCGAGGTCATCTGTTGCAGAGGGATACCAAAGTACTTACTCACATTCATGTAAAAGGGCGGGATAGGGAAGCGAAGCCCTAATTCTACCTTCCTCAGGAAGAAAGTATAAAAATCCTTACTAGTTGTTACAGGTGGATGACCTGGGGCAGGAGCTCACGTCCCAGTCTTTTGGGATACTATACTTCTGGCGGGCGGCCTGGAGGGATTCCAACCTAACCCGGGAAGAGATGGTATCGTACCATTCTGTATGGAATCCTAACTCTTTCAGAGAGAGCTCGTCGTCGCCTGGGGTTTTCTTTTTCTTCTCCATCGGACTCATGGAAATGGGGGAAGAAAAAATAGAAGGAGACTTACCCTTGCAAAAGGGGCGCAGCGGCAAGAAGAATAATCAAAGAAGGAAGACACTTGAAGATAGATAGGGCAAGGAGATGACAGGGCGCCGATTGCACCCGCTTTTATAGGGAGAGTCATGCCGCTATAAGCAATAAAGGAGCGGCACGTCAATGGCACTGATTGGTCCTCTCGAGGAGCCGCTAGCTCTTATGGTTGTCGCTTCGTATTGCTCGCGGCGAGCATCAGTAAAAGTCCACCGCACCAAGGGGGAAGGACCACGTGGCGAGGTTACATTAGTAAGACGACTGAATTGCCATTGTAAGACCCCCAGGTATTTATAAGGGGCCTGAGATAGCCATCAGAGTGACGCCGCATAATTTGCGGAAATGCGGGACATATTCAAAAAATCACCCGGAGGCTGGATGGCATAGGCTATATCTTAGGGCCCCAGGGGCCGCCCATGAAGTGGTAAAAAAGGAAGAGATCAGCTAGACCCAGCTTCTTCATCACTAGTCCGATCAGTCAGTCACACTTCCTTCGATCAGATTTGAAGGGAGGGACTTGTGATTGAGTTGAATAGCCTGTGGCGGACACAGGGATGAAGAAGTTGCGTGACATGACACGACGAGTCTGAACTACTCTTCTTCCAGAGCCCCCGGACTCCCCTCGGGATACACACCCGGGAAGAGCAAGTCAAGAAACCCCCTCCCGGGATCACCCCAGGAAGTCGGGACCCATGACCGCCTTGGGGAGCAGACCGCCCATAGGTCACGCAAGCCAAAAGGCCCGAGGTCACCTCGGGGAAGTGGAGCCTAAGCCACCTTCGACCTCGAATAACAAACCCTCTATTTGCGGCTCCATGGATAAGGATCGTCAATAATTACGGGAGGATCAGAACCCGTAAGCCACGGCTATTATCGCCCTCATCCTTACAACGGACCCGGTTTAATAATTACGATGGTCGTTACAAAGGCGATACTGGAACCAAAGATGGGGGGAACGTGGTGAAGAGCGTGGAGACACATACGACCGCTGCCGCAGTTATAAAAGATACTCCAACCCCTCTGGTAAGGGAGTTAAGCATTATCTGCCACTCACACTCTCTTTTCTGTCTTACACCTTCTTTCATCGAGGTACTGACTTGAGCGTCGGAGTGGGCTCTACCGGACAACCTTCGGCGTGTTCCCCTAACGCTCATGTTGATCTCGTAGAGCGCAGAGTTTCTCCCCTCTTATCAGCTTCAACGTGGACAGAATTTCGATAACTGCCTCGTCTCCTTCCGGAACCATCTCTTAGTTTGAATTCTCATGGAATGACTTAAAAATTTAATAGGATTTTAGTTGGATTGGAAGAGACAAAGGGATTCGACGGCAAATCGAGTGATTTCGAAGGAATTTAATGGAATTTAGATTTAGGTTGGACGACTCAAAGAGGTATAAATTTTCACTAGTGGATCGACGAAGGAGATGTTTGCCCCCTTTTTATTATTTATTTATTTTTTTAGTTAAATATTTAATTTGAGATCATCGGTTCCATTGCATGAAAATTTTTTACTTAGCCATGAGTATAAATTAGGAAGCATTCATCAAACATTATTCAAATATTTAATATTCTTAGATTCATTTTTCGTTACAAGAAAAATTTCTTATAATACATCGTGTTGAGATTGAGATTCAAATATATTAATAGATATGATCATTAGATCATTACCTTAAAAAGAAAAATATTGAACCAAGTAATAGATGAATCTAGAGTGATCAGCTTAGTCCTAAGGAAATTTCTCACTAGTCACCAAGATAAATCGGAGAAGCGCTCGCGGTGGGCGGTCTAGAAGCCCAGCGTCCCAGGGTTCGTCCCATTTGGAGGAAAAATTCCTACAAATACGTCGTAGCTGGGGATCGAACCGTGGATGCCTGAGTTAGTGACTAGTCGTCTTACCACTGCACAATAGCCCCGGGGACAAATGATTAACGAGCTTTTTCCAATCTCGGGCGATCGGTCCGGCCCCACAGAAATTTTTCTACGACCGCTAGAGTAAATCGAGAAGCGCTCGCGATGGGCGATCTAGAAGCTCAACGTCTCAGGGTTCGTGTCCTATTTGAAGAAAAAATTTTAATAATACACCGTAATTGAGGATCCAATCTTGAATGTCTGGATCAATGAGAAGTTTGTCCATGAATGCATGTAAGTTCATTTAGATTATATGATTTTATCACGTTGTCATATGCTAAGGGGACACTTGAATGAGTTTGAGAGCATCTTGAATGCAACTAAATTTCGAGTTAACGGTGTTGGTTTTAGCTTCAAGATTGATCTAAATTCGAAGGGTATTCTTGTCATAAAACCAAATGAACAAGTTTAAATAATTCATGCACTAAATAAACAACCTTGAACGTATTCTCACTCAAATCATTAATAGTAGTGAATAAAGATCGTATACTATTTATAAATAATATTCACCAAGAAAATTTATGATCCGTATTAATCGATAAATATCTCATCAATATCTTCAAACAAATAAATAAATTCATAATATCAACCTTCACTAATCATCCAAATAAAGTTGAAATAATTAAATAATTTTAAATTATGAAAACGATATAATAATTATGATATTTTTTAGATATTTAAAAATTGAATTTGAAATTCTACAAATTAAAAGATGTCTTTTTTTAATATCTTTAAAATGTTGAATTGATGAATTGTCCGTGAGTTCTTTTTAATTTATTTTGAGATGATAATTTTCATTCGTATCATGCATCAGAGTTTATCATACAATATGAATATACTAATTTACCAGTTGTGCTCCATCCAGGCAATATTGAATATGTAAAAAATTACTGATCGTCCATAATAATACAGCATGCAATCGAAAATTTATTTTACTTACAACATTATAAGTTACCAACCCTATATTCTATAATTCATTCAATTCAGCAATTCGAGGTTGAAGGAAAATATTTATCTTATCTTTGGAATTAGTTAGACTAGGAATCAGTATAGTAAGAACCATAAATTTATTTTTCATGTACATCTATGGCGGTAAATTGTACGGTACCAATATTACTGGCCAAGATGAATATTACAGTCCCGACTAACCAAATAGTTGAAATCCATATGCAGAAAGTCTCAATATGATATTATGAAGTTCCATTGCAAATGAAGGATATACAATATCAAGATATTTTCATGCAAGGGAATCACAGGGATGGCATATTATAGCTCTTTCATACTCATGCTCATGCTCATGATGTCATATCATGTGGCATGCTGTAGCGGCAGATGCATATAAGCGTTGAAGTCTAGCAGTTAACGAAAAGTAATACATGACTTATCATGCAATATTTTTCTTTTTCTTCCCTGTTATACGAGTACGATGCTTATAACGAGGGTGACTACAAATTTTACATTCACTCAGTTCGTTATATATCTTTACTCTAATAGATCATGCAGTTATTTATACAACAATCAATTTTCTTTACGGGCAAACCTAAATCTCTAACTAATTTTTTTGTATTATAGAAGTTATCAATCATTATGTTATCAATGGCGAGCAATTCTGACATTAATTGATATATTTCATTATAACATCTTTCTGAAAAATGATGTTCTACTTTCATATTTAACAACTTTGCAGTAGTTGATAATTGAAAATGACTAGAAGGAATAATGTCTTCTTGCACTTCTCTTTTACTAGATTTTAATATTTCATATAATTGCTGATATTCAGGTGCAGGTATTTCATTTTACATTGGAATAATCAACTGCATTCATCACATCATGAACCATTGATTACATTATAATATTATCAGTTGATGATTCAAGTGGCACAATAAATGTGTCAGATAATGAACCAACAGAAGACCCAATTGGTTCATATACACAAGGTTCTTCATGACAGTACCAGTTATAGTAGTTTAACACAAAATCATTTCTACATATATTTATTCTCACGGTATCCTTATCACGGTAGGCTGTATTTCTACATTTTCTATGATTACACGGACATTTTAACTCGACATCATTCATACATTTTGGATGACTCTTAGCATTGTTCATAAATTATTCAAGTTCTGTAATAAATGTTGGAACCCGGATGGCTAGAGAGGGGGGGGTGAATATAGCCAGACACTTAAGATTGAAGCTTTTAAAATCTTTCTGCACTTCAGAGTTAGGCAGCGGAAGCAAATGCAGAAACAGAAATAACAAACAAAAATCAAAACAAACACAGCAAACCAGACGACACAGCGATGTACAAGGTTTGGGGATAACTTGCCCCTACTCCTTGGCGTGCCCGTAAGGTGGGTGATCCCTTGATCGTCGGCAGATCAAGCCCCGGTGAACACCGGATAAGATAGAGACTCCTTCTCGGTGGAGAAACCTCTCCACAGATCTCACGGATGGTTGAACTTGAGTACAAGAGATCACACAAGAAGGAACACTCACAAAGATCTCACAGGAATGCAACAAGATCGCTCAAGCACAAAGCAACAGAGAGCACGAACACAGCCCAGCCAAACTTCCCAAGTTTCTGTCTTGTTCGCCTCCACTCCTCTGCTTCCAGCTTCGTCTCTTAAGCTTCTGCTCAACGTCGCCGGCTCCATCAGCACCACTGACCCACACCCTGACCCACTGACCTCTCTGAGCACTCAGTCCACTGGACACTCCTCCAGCTGAGCCTCCGTCAGTTGCCAGCCGCGCCCTCGTCAGTTGCCAGTTGCGCCAGACGCCGTTGAGACCTGAAAACACAATAGATCCAAACCTGCTCCATGGAAAGTCCTCCATTGACCCTCCTTGAGTATTTAAATCCTCCTGTGTCACCTGCAGCTTAATCAGTGGGTTAGAGCAGCATATCAAGCAAGAAATCAAGGATCAGAGATCAGGCGCAATGTATCAGATATACTCAGACGTGATCAGAGCGTCTGACAATGTAATTTGAATTAAAGTGATCGGTCACCGGACCGATCCAGGGCTCGTGGATCGGTCACCAGACCGATCCACTGCTTTGCTGGGACTCCCAGCTCTCACGGCAACACAAGCCTGATCGGTCACCGGACCGATCAGAGTGAAGCCTGATCGGTCACTCAGACCGATCAGGTCTGATGAACAGTAATCCCGGAAATCAGATCCTAAGTCTTTAATCGGTCACCGGACCGTTCAGGAGCTGATCCGCGGGGGAACTCAACTTACTATTCACTCCCTGATCGGCCACCAGACCGATCAGGAGCAAGGCAGTGAGGAAGCTGCCTACTCCCTGATCGGTCACCGGACCGATCAGGAGCCAAGCAACAAGGCAATAGCCTGCTCCCTGATCGGTCACCAGACCGATCAGACATCGCTGGATCGGTCACCAGACCGATCCACTAAGGAGCAGCGTGTCAACCTCCCTGATCGGTCACTAGACTGATCCAGGGACGCAGACCTAGCCTTCCAAGCTAGGATTTTTCCATCTAACCCTCCAAGTTGGGACTTTTCACCTAACCCTCCAAGTTAGGATTTTTCACCTAGCCCTCCAAGCTAGGACTTTTCACCCAACCCTTCCGAGTTAAACCTTTTCCACACCTAGCCCTCCAAGCTAGGATTTTTCACCTAACCCTCCAGTTGGCACTTTTCACCTAACCCTCCAAGTTAGGACTTTTAACCTAGCCCTCCAAGCTAGGACTTTTCACCTAGCCCTCCAAGCTAGGACTTTTCACCCAACCTTCCGAATTATAACTTTTCACCACCTGGCTTCACCCACCAGGACCCGGCTTCACTCACCGGGATTTCCAACACCTGGCTTCACTCACCAGGACCTGGCTTCACTCACCAGGACCCGGCTTCACTCACCGGGATTTCCATCACCTGGCTTCACTCACCAGGACCCGGCTTCACTCACCGGGATTTCATCCAACCTAGCCCTCCAGGCTAGGACCTGACCCTCCAAGCCAGGACTTTTTCACCTAACCCTCCAAGCTAGGATTTTCCAATCACTCCGTGCCTAATCCCCGATTAGGACTTAATCATAATCATAATCATCAACCTAAACTAAAATCGATGTCAACACCAAAACAACAATCAAGGTCAGACTGCATCAACAATAAAATCATCTCTAATAAATCTATTATATAATCAAATGTGTATCCAAGCTTTGTTCATATATATTGTTGCCTAATAAGAATAAAATTCGGAATACTATTAAACTTTTATAAATTGAATGAATTCAATAGTAAAAGTTAATTAAATAATATATATTGTTGAATCTAGTAAGAACATGATGAGCAAAATTAGTGAGAACATCATGAGCAAAATTTGTGAGGACGTCATGAGCTAAATTGATTCACATTTTCTTTTATTTTGATGTATGTTTCATGAGCATCAACAAGCATCTTTGTAGTGAATAAAATTAACATAAATTACAAGAAACTTATATTTTAGATCAGACAAAAACTAAAGACTACTACTATCATTAAAGTTCGAAGAACACTAAAATATCCTAACAAAATAATTAGCTTTCAAAGGTAGTTCCTATAATAAACAATTTTCATATTCCTATAATAAGCTCTAACATAACATACTAAAATAACCAAATAATTATAGCTAATACAGACACTGAAGAAAGTCTACTAATACAGTAAGTATAGTATCCTATAACATAAAAAAGTATACTCGAAAATCCATAGTCAAGACAGAGAAGAGCAGCAAATCCAATATCCTACCAGTCAAAAAACTATACTTAAAATTATTCACTAAAAATCAAAAAGAAAATTAATACAACCTTTTAATAAAAAAAATTAATATATAAATGTTGGCCACAGTAAAAATTGGCTGACGGTGGCTAGAACTAGCCGACGATGGCCAGAACTGGCCGATCGCAGCCATGGCTAGAATTGGCCACACGACAGTGGTCGGCTGACCAAATTTGGGCGCCCAGTAATGGTCGGTCGTACCGCGCCTAGAACTGGCCACCTGACAATGGTCGGCCGCAATCGCGGCTTGAACTGGTCAATCGCAACCGAGGCTAGAATTGGCTGGCCACGACCATGATGGTTGCCCTAGGGTATGGCTTGGCGGGTTTCCTAAGTGAACACGGGGTTGAACATGAGAGACTTCTCTATGTCTACAGATTAAAAATTTAACCCGAATGGAGACCCGCCTCCCAAACGACCGTCTCGTCATCGTATCGATCGATTCGAATTACAACATAGCCAATCTCAAAGATCGAGCCTTGTAATTCGCCTAATCGATCGACCACGGAAAAGACGACGAGCGGATCGCCGAGTTTTGTGTTTATCTTCGGGGTCCAAGACATAATTAATTATCAATATTAATTAGCAACTAATTAAACCATGATAATTAATACACATGCAATAACAAAATATCACATTAAATGATAGAAACTAAAGAGAAGCCAAAGAGAAATATACCTCGTCTTTTACCTCGCAGTCTTCTACCGTATGTCCCTCCCCTCTTGGACGTTGTGTGGGCGACGAGCTACCAAGACGCGGAGTCACCAAGAGCTTCCAAACCTTCACCTTCTTTCCTCTTCTTCCAAACACCAAAACCCTAATGTTTAGGGTTGATGCCGCCGGCCACCAATGGAGGAAAAGTTCCCTTTCTTGCTTGCTCCGGTCACCGAGTGATGTAGGGAGGATGAGGAAGATGATGAAGAAGAAGAAGAGCTTCTTCCCAGAATCACAGCCACAAAAACCCTAGACTTCCTCCTTTGCTTGCGCCGGCGCCGCCCACCTCCAAGGTGTGCCGCCAGCCCAAAGCTCCACCTCCTCGCAACTTCCGGCGCCGATCGCCACCAGTGGTGGAGAGGAAGAGCAGGTGATCAAGGAAGGAAGAGGAGAAGACAATAACTTCTCCTTGTATCCTCCCAACCGGCCACCTTGCCTCTTCCAATACCGCCGGCGCCACCCTCCCTTTTCCTCCACCTTGCGCACGCCCACAAGGCTATGAGAGGACTCTCTCTTCACCAACCGTGAGCTCCTTGCAAGCCAACTGATGGAAGGAGAGAAAGAAGAGGCTTCCCCTTGCTTGGTTGCCGCCGGCCAAGGAAGAAGAAAACCTCCTTTTGCCGCAACCCTAGGAGAGAGAGAGGGAGAAGGGTTTTAGGTTTTTCCATAATTCATTAGCCTTGGTTTCATGACTCCTATGGGGTATTTATAGGGCTACGATAGGGACCATGAGGAGGAGTTGGGTCTTGGCCCGCTAATGGATCCAAATCCGATCCATTAATGGAGATCCATTCCACTAAAGGATCCCCATTGAATTTCCTCACCAACTCCCATATTTTCATATGGGCTCCACCTATTATGAGCACATTCATCTCCCTGTGTTTAAGATATCGAATGCTCGTTGATTAATTTCAATTACTGGCAATTTTAATTAATGAACCTCTTGATCCTTGACTAGTACCACTAACCTTTTTATCATGTTGGACTATAGTCCACTTGCAAGATTTAACATGATGAACCTTATGAGCTCATCAAGGGGGCATCATCATCCCGACTCACCAGGACACGGATTCCATCAATAATCAACAGCACACCATGTACATAATATTATTTCTCAACTTACCGGGCCTATCGATTTAACAGAATAAATCTCGCCCGTTGGTAAATCAAAGAAATAATAATTAAATACACGTGCCCGTTATTATATTGAGATTTAGTGATTGTACTCCAAAATAAAACCGAGGTATAATCTAATTATAAAGTCAGTATAAATTGGATGACCTCTGTTTTGGTCATGCTCAATGCACACAAAGCACACTAGTGTAATCCTATGGTTAAGACAAATCATACCTAATTACACTATAACAATCCCGATGGTTTGTCCAACTCCATCTCGGTTGTGAGTCTCTTCTTATACTCTGCAAGGGACTGATAACATGATCTTCTGTGCGTCACCACACACCCTGTTATCTACAATGCAAAGCATCAAACATTTTGTGCATATACTAATATAAATATGCAACCTGTGATTATGTGATTCTCTTTCAAAATGTAGATATTCTTATACAAAAGCAAGACTTTTAGTATACATCCTAACATGTCATGGCTTGAACTGGCCACCTGCCAATGGTCGGCTGGTGCTTGGCAAAGCTCGGTCGGCCAAATCTAGCCACCTGCCAGATCTAGCAGCAGTTGGATCTAACCAGCCGGCACAAGATGTGGCTGACCACATCTTGCGCCGGCCAGTGGCTTGGCCGGAGAGGGAAGAAAGAAGGGAAGAAGAGGTGTACCTTCATCGGAGAATGAGAGCACGTGTTAGATCTTGAGCATGAATTGATTATAAGCAAATCACATACCAGATAAAATGCGGAACATAAAAAAACTTACAGTGATCGGATCTCCTTCTTCTCTGCTTTCTTCTTCTGCTTGCCGTCACGAGGACAATCACCGAGGACCTCCTTCTTCTCTGCTTCCTTGCTGTCGTGAGAAAAACCACAGCGGATAAATCTCAAACTGCCACAAACCAAATCCCTCTCCTATGGAATGCTCCTTCTTCTTCTCGAGTCTCTATCGCGTGCCTTGGATTGCATTTGGACGCTGCTTATATAAGAGGAAGATGTCTCTTCCTCTACCTCCATTCAATGGAGGTTTTGAATGCTTTAAGCGTTGGAAGCTGAAGAGGAGGTGGTGCCTCTTCCTCTTCCGTAACTTCCCGTAACGCTAACATCTCTCACTCATCCAATTCTATCCATATAGGTCATCTAGTCACTAAGACCATGCAAGAAAGTCACAAAGACCATATAGGAGCATTCAATTCATACTTCAGGGAAAATGGTTCGTGCGACAGCAAGCACACTGAGCAATTAATGCTAAGAAAGTTGTTACACTTAATTTAGCTGCTCTATAGAACGAATCAGAGACATCAATAACTTGCCTTTACCCCAGATTAAATATTTACATCAATATGAACATCTCTAATCCCTCATATGATAACTATGTCAAGAGCATGTTCGACATCTCAAATCAATACATTTATTCACAATCACATTTTTAAGTACTTAACAAAAAAATGTAACTAGTCGACCAGTGAATAAGTATTACAGATGTAAACCAATTTTAATCTTCCTTTTCAGCTAGAATCTATTCATTCTAATCAGTCACTTTCCTAGTTATGCTCCATAGACCGAATCATCCATAGTCAATAGGACACACACTAAAGTAGCAAACACTGATTAAAACTTCAAATAGACAGCTAAATAGTCACTTAGGGTAAGATTGAGATTAACTTATAATCTCAAGGGTCTCACATAGTAGAGAAGCAGGGATCCATTCTCCTACTACCCTTATTGTCGCTATAGCACATGTGGTATGAATCACATGCTACGATGTTTTTCTCTTTACCAAAAAGAGTGCATGTTTTTCTCAAATATTTAACATCGTACAGATTTCGATCTAGACATACCTAACGTCTAATCCGAATTCAACTTATGAATTCCAATCTGGCTTTAAACAGGTTTAGTAAATGGTGGGTGCATTTACTTCGATCATTACATAAATGATCTCATCTTGATACAAAATCAAGGCGACCTCAACTTATGAGTATGTCTCTATTCACAACTACATAAACTGTCTCATAAGTAATGGTCTTACCTCTATTTATACTCAACAAATAGAGACGATTGTCCATGTGAGTGGACCAATCTCAACCTGCCAACATGCTCATCGAGACTTTTTCCAAATGTAACAAATACATTTACACTGAATAGATCATGACATTTCATTTATATAAATGTAACAAATACATTTACAATGTGTTACATCTTGCGTAGTCCCAAAGACTTCACATGTTCATGAAATGACTCTTTAGTCAATTGCTTAGTAAAAGGATCTGCAAACATTGCTCGGGTAGGGATGTACTCAAGAATTATCTTTTTCTTGTCAACAATGTCCCTTACAAAATTGTATTTAATTTCTATATGCTTGCCTTTGCTGTGATATTTAGGATCCTTGGAAAAAGCTATAGCAGCTTGATTGTCACAATTCACTGTAACAGGGCTCCCACTATCCTCAACAATCTTCAGATGCTTTAGGAACCTTCTCAACCAGACAGCTTCTTGTACAGCCGCTGCACAAGCCACATACTCAGCTTTCATTGTCGACAGCGCTACACAAGCCTGTTTCTTGCTGTTCCATGAAATGACACCTCCATTCAGCAAGAAAATATAGCCAGATGTGGATATTCTGTCGTCAAGGTCCCCTGCCCAATCTGCATCTGCATAGCCCCTCAAGCTCAGCTTTGATCCTTGGAAGCAGAGACAATAATCTGCTGTCCCTTTGAGATATCTGAATATCCTTTTTACTGCTTTCCAGTGTCTCGATCCTGGGTTTGACTGGAAACGACTAACTAAGCCAACAGCATAGCTTATATCGGGACGAGTACACAACATAGTGTACATCAAACTACCAATGGCACTAGCATATGGTCTTTTCTTCATCTCGGCTATCTCTTCTGGAGTCTTGGGAGACATACTTTTGCTCAGAACAACGCCTTTCACTGTAGGTGTTTGTTCAACGTTGCAATCAAACATATTGAAGTGCTGTAGTATCTTAGTGATATAAGCTTCTTGGGACAAACCCAAAAGTCTTTTTGATCGATCACGAATGATCCGTACTCCTAAGATATACTCAGCTTCTCCCATGTCTATTATGTCAAATTGTGATAAAAGCCAAGACTTGACATCAATCACAACTTTTAAATCACTTACAGTTATTAGCATATCATCAACATATAATGATAAAATGACCAACTTTCCTTTATCCTTTCTTAGGTAAACACAATGATCCTCATTGATCATTTCGAAATCATAAGATAAAATGACTTCATTGAATCTTATGTTCCATTGCCTTGACGTCTGCTTTAGCCCATACATAGATTTCTTAAGTCTACATACTTTATTCTTTTGGCCCTCAGCTATATAACCTTCCGATTGTATCATATAAATTTCTTCGTCAAGATTACCATTAAGGAAAGTCGTCTTTATATCCATTTGATGTAATTCTAAGTCATAATGCGCTACTATAGATAGGATGACTCGTATTGACACAAACTTCACAACTGGGGAGAATGTCTCTTCAAAATCAATACCCTCCACTTGGGTATATCCTTTTGCAACCAAACGAGCTTTATACCGATTAATCGACCCATCAGCTTTCCTCTTAATTATGAGAATCCACTTATTCCCAATAGCCCTGCGGCCTGGAGGAAGATCGACTAAATCCCAAACTTGATTCTTTCTCATGGACTCCATTTCCTCATCTATTGCAACTTTCCATTTCTCCTTAACTGAGCATTTCAATGCTTCCTCAACCGTTCGAGGTTCTTCATCGTTAACTGGGAGAATCATTAATGCCTCATTTTCAATGTCAAACCTTCTCCGAGGAATAATCTTGCGATTACTTCTTCGCAGGTTTGACTGTTGAGAAACTAATTCATTTATAGGTCATTTACTCCCACTAGGTTGACTAGATTCAGGTATCCCTTGTGATTCCTGATTTGTTGATAGAGGAACAGTATCCTCCTCCTCTATTGCAAATAGAGGAGTTGATTTATCAACTTCACCTCTTGTTGGGAACTCAGTTTCGAGAAAAGTAGCATCTCTTGACTCAATTTCAGAGATGGTTCTATCTTGTTGTTCACCAATAAAAACAGAACCCTTAGAGGTATCAGAATATCTTACAAAGATACACTTCTTACCTCTGGGTCCTAATTTTTCATATTTGTGAGTCTTGTCATGAATATAAGCAGCTGACCCCCATGGTCTCAGATTACTCAAATCTGATTTTCTGCCTATCCAAAGTTCATATGGAGTAGATGGAACAGATTTAGAAGGCACCTAGTTAAGTATGTAGGTTGCAGCCAATAATGCATCTCCCCAATAGGAAATAGGCAAATTAGCTTGAGCCATCATCGACCTAACCATTTCAAGAAGAGTTCGATTTCTTCTTTCAGCAACTCCATTTTGCTGTGGAGTCCCAGGGATAGTTAATTGTCTAATAATCCCTTTCTTATTACATATTGTCTTGAACTGATCAGACAAATATTCACCTCCATGGTCAGTGCGTAAGGTTTTAACCTTACGTTCTAATTGATGCTCAACTTCGTTCAAATAACGATTAAAGCAATCTAATGCTTCAGATTTATGAGAAATCAAATACACATGACCAAAACGGGTGAAGTCATCAATAAATGTAATGAAATATGAACTACCATTTCTAGCCTTCATGTTCATCGGACCACAAATATCCGAATGAATCAATTGCAATGGTGAATCAGCCCTAATAGCCTTACCAAACGGTTTCCTAGTTGCTTTTCCAGCAAGACAATGCTCACATATAGACAAGTTTACTTTAGCACGAGTGCCGAGCAGACCCTCTCTTGCTAATCTATTCATTCTCTCTTGTCCAATATGTCCCAATCTAGCATGCCAAACTTCATCATTAACATCAGCATCACTAGTAAGAGCAATGTTTGAAAAACAACCATTATTTTCACAATTAACATCTGGTTCTACATCAAGAACCATGAAACCGTTTGATACAAAACCATATCCAATTAACACAGAGTCAATTTTAAGTTCTACACAACGACTGTAAAAATTCAAATAGTAACCCAATTCAAGAAGACAATTCACAGAAACCAGATTCCGTCGAATCTCAGGAGCATACAGGACATCATGCAGAAACAATGTATGCCCACCACAAAGGTTGAGTTTGCAAGTGTCAATTCCTTTGACTTCAATTCTTACATTGTTTCCCATATATATCCACTTATTGCCAGCTGGTACTCGACGGTACTCCACGTACGTAGCTCGATCACGAGCTACATGATTCGTTGCTCCTGAATCTATAATCCACAAAGGATAAGAATCAGCTAACAACACCGTGTTGATGCAGTCTGGCCCTGATTGTTGTTTTGGTGTTGATACCGATTTTAGTTTAGGTTGATTATGATTCTGATTATGATGATGATTAAGTCCTGATCAGTGATTAGGCACGGGTTGATTGAAATCCTAACCTGGAGGGTTAGGTGTGAGAAATCCCGGTGAGTGAAGCCGGGTCCTGATGAGTGAAGCCAGGTGTTGGAAATCCCGGTGAGTGAAGCCGGGTCCTGGTGAGTGAAGCCAGGTGTTGAAAAGTCCTAATTCGGAAGAGGTGGGTGAAAAGTCCTATCTTGGAGGGCTAGGTGAAAAGTCCTAGCTTGGAGGGCTAGGTGAAAAGTCCTAACTTGGAGGGTTAGGTGAAAAGTCCCATCTTGGAGAGTTAGGTGAAAAAGTCCTGGCTTGGAGGGTCAGTGTTGGAGCAATCGGCCCTAAGATGGTCCGGAGTGACCATGGGTTTTGATGTTTGGGCAAAGGGTTTAAGTTAGGTTTACCCTTGTATTTGATATGCGTATGTTGAGTGTGCAGGTTGTACAGGTTACGCATATGGACTTGACTGGACGGCCTCAGTACGGTGAAGGATGGCATGGAGGCAAGCTGGAGGCTTGTGTGCGCATCTGAGGGACCTTGGAGAGCAAGGACGATGAGCTGATGGGCGTGGACTTCGAGGCGTACGTGAAGGGTGGCATGGAGGCAAGCTGGAGGCTTGCGTGCGCATCCGAGGGACGAGGGCCGAAGATGAAGAGGGCGCGAAGGCAACAGTCGAGGCTGCGGAGGAGGAGTCAGTCGAGTCGTGAGGGTACGAGTGCAGTGTGATTGTACTCGGGAAATCCTAAGGTTTGAGTGCGGAGTGGAATATACTCAGGATGGGTAACCTTAGGTGGGTGAGTAGACCAGTCGACTGGCCTGGGGGCAGTCGACTGAGGGAACTCACAGAAAGGTCTCAGCCTGGGACCAGTCGACTGCCCTGTGGGCAGTTGACTGGTAGCGGCTGGTGAGTTGGCTAAAATTCGAACGTTGGAGTTGCAACGGTCGAATTTAGCTAGCACCAGTCGACTGCCCTGGGGGCAGTCGACTGGTAGCGAGAAATCAGCCCCGAGTCCTATTTAAAGAGGACGTCGTGGTGGCTGAGTTTCTTGACGAAACTTGCTTGGATAGGGCAAGTTAGTAGTCTTGTGTGATCAGTAGCTTGCAAAGGATTGTGGAGAGGTTTCTCCACCCACAAGGAGCGACACGGTTCTAGCCGGAGGTTATCCGGGGTTTGATCCGCCGAAGGATTGTTGGATTAGTCACCCGACCGGGGTGGATACCAACTAAAATTGGTTTGTTAGCGTTTGTTCTTTGTTGTTGGTTTTATTATCTTGTATTTCCGCTGTGCAAACTAACAACTTAGGTTGAAACAATCAAAGAAACGCTATTCACCCCCTCTAGCGTACCGTACACGATCTTACAATTGGTATCATAGCGAAGGACCGCTCCTGATCGGACTAACCGCCGAGGGAGCATACGCTAGAGGAAATGGAAGGTGAAGGTCCACTTGGGGATGAGTTCTACACTCCGCCGGCCTACGATCATGAAGACTTCGAGTATTGGAAGTCACGGATGGAGACGTGGTTCGCGATGGAGTGGGAACAAATGATTGCGCTTGAAGAGCCATATGAGACTCCAAAGGATAAGCATGGGAAGAGGCTTAGGCCTAGATATTGGAGTCAAGAACAACAAGATTAAGCGAGAGCAAACAAGAAGGTAATTAGTACTTTAATTGATATTTTGCCTAATAACATTTTGAAGCGTGTAGGTGAATATAGAGATACACATGAATTGTGGAATAAAGTCAAAGGATTTCATAAAAAACCTACACAAGGTCAAGTGGTGGAAGAGCCCAAGGAAATGGGCTCAATAGCTCAGGAGGAGGAGGTAAGTGAAAGATCATCGACCTCCTCAAGAGAAGAAGAAGAAGAGGTCATCACCTCAAGGATTGAGGGGGAGGAGAGACACTCATCAACACATGATCAAGAGGAAGCCTCCACATTGTCAAAAATTGAAGAAGTAGTCAACCTAGCATCTACCTCCACCAAAGGCAAGAGAAAGGACCACATTACATGCTTTGGGTGTAATAAAAAGGGGCACTACAAGGACAAGTGTCCAAAAGGTAAAAGAGAGGTAACTTCTAAACCCGAGTCCATTCGATTTGAATCAAACATGGGTTGTAGGAATAAAGAGACTCAAGCTAAGAAGAAGAAAATTAGATGCTTCACGTGTGAAGAGCTAGGACACTACCACACAAGATGCCCAATGAGTGGAAAGCTCAAGAAAATGGAGCATCTAAGAAGATGGGAGAAAGAAGAGAGAAGGAAGCGAAGCTCACAACAAGGAAGGACTACAAGGGTAAGGGAGGTACCCTCTAACCCTAGTTTAAAAAGAAATTCAATTTCAAGTTCTTCCTTGCATTTTAAAAATCATGTAAATCACTCATTCATGCATGCTAGAAATTATGAAAATTGCTTAATGGTACATAACTTTGGATTTAAGTACAATGATAGGAATAAGGATAACAAGATAGATCACCACTCCAAAAAAAAAAGCATGCATCATGATAGGCCTAAGACCTATGTATCCAAGGCTAAAGGCATTAACCCCAAGGAAGGGAAACATATGCCTAGGAAAGTGGATAGGTCTAGGAATGTCCAAAGTGGACATATGGACTCTAGGGTTCAAGGCCTAGAAAGGGAAAATCAAGCCTTGAGGACAAGGCTTAATACATTAGAAAAAACTCTAGAAAGATTCACGGTTGGATCTAAGGACTTAGACATGGTGTTGGGTAGCATCAAACCCAACTATGATAGATCGGGATTGGGGTACCGATCTAAGACCTCCAAGGGCAATGGAAAGAAGTATGTTGGGAAAACATACAATCTTAGTAAGGAGGGAAGGTCCAAGGATGGCAAGGGGATGTCATCCAAGGGTAAAAAGAGTGACCTAACCAAGAACAAGGTGTCCAAGGTTAAAAAGGGTAATTCTGTAGGCCAAGAGTCACCGGTGGCACACCGGTGTGGCCTAGTATGGATTAAGTCACCTAGGGAGGTGGCTAAGGCTAAGAGCTCAAGGGGGAGCTCTAGAAGCCTTTGGGGTCCATGGTAGATGGATCTCAAAAGTTTCTCCCTTAGGAAATTAGGTGAAATGTGCCAAAAAGGGTTGGAAGACTTGGGTAAGTCTTAATCCTAGATTTTGGCACATCAAAAGGAGAATTTAGGGAGAAAAGGTGAAAAAGGAGCTAAAATTCATAAAAATTGAGGTTTAATGGTGGAACACCATATAATTCAATGATATAAATGAGTTGTGATCAAGGAGAAGAGGATGCATTGAAGAGAAGTGAGAATTAGTACTTTTAGGATGAGCTCATTTGATACATTTTAGAAGAAGTAGGATTTCGTGCCAATCTTGGGATTTGGAGTACATTTATTTGGAAACATATTTTTCCCAAGTAAATATTGGCTTCACAAGTCTCCCCACAAAATTTCAGAATTTTTGGAGATTTGTAGAATTTTTAGGAGATTTCTGAATTTCGGCCTGAAAACCTGAAAATCAGGTATCAGTCGACTGCCCTGGGGGCAGTCGACTGGTAAGAGCCCGGAAACTCTCTGTGAGTTTTGGCAGTTGACTGCCATTTGGACAGTCGACTGAGGGTCTGGGCAGAGTGTTAATAAGTGATTTCTGAAGGGTTTTTCAGAAACACTTGGATTATGGATGAACCTTAGAGTTGAGGACAATTCCTTGTGTCAATTTGAAAGGGTTAGAAGAGGCAAACACAAGGAATAATGACTTAATTTCAAAATGCCAAATCTTTTAAGGAACTTAGATGTGTACCAAAAGTCAAGCACACTTGATATTTCCATGATATCATATTTTTCTAGGATAGGGTACATACTAGTAAGTGTGCTTGCAAACTTTGGAGTTTTTAGACTTTTGTTGAGTTCTTATTGACACCAGGGATAAGGGTGCTTGGGGAGCAAGCCTTTAATAGTGTTCAAAGGGAAAAGAACTCGGGTGTTAGGTTGGGAAGAACCTAACTTGGCGTTTGGAGGTTAAGTTGGGTAGAACTTAACCCTTCGAAAATGAAAATTGGGAGAAGGCATGGGTTAAGGGGGAGGTTGCCTCCTAGTTGCCTTAATTTTCATCTTGAAATTTTTGGATTTTATGTCAAACTTGGGAATGGTGATAGATACATTTTGGAATGTATTTTTCCCAAGTAGATATGGGTACCACAAACCTCTCCACAAAATTTTGAAATTTTTGGAGATTTGTGGAATTTTTGGCGCATTTTTGAATTTCGTCAGAAATGTTGAAATTTCAGACTTTCAGAGTATCAGTCGACTGCCATTTTAGCAGTCAACTGGTCAAGGCCAATTTTTGTATCAGCAACTGGTTTGGGGTCTAAATGATGCAAAACAAGTGTATGGAGGCTAGTACACATTGTTTATGGTCATTAGGGATTAAAAGAACCAATAATTGGGTAATTATTGGAGTCTTTTTGATGTATGGCAAAGGGGGAGAGAAGTTTGTGTTTAAGTTGGGAAACCAAACTTACCTTTGCATGAAACCCTAGGTTTAGGGGGAGTTGAGATTAAGGGGGAGCATGGTTGCTCCCTTCTTGGCATAAGGGGAACCTTGGACAGGTTCTTAAAAAGCCTTTGTAAGTCCAATGTAGGGGGAGCTTGGGAGAAGCTTTAAAAAGCCCGGTTTGTGTGGAAAAATCCTAACTTAGAGGGTTAGGTGGTAAAATTCCTAGCTTAGAGAGCTAGGTGTGTAAAAAGTCCTAACTTGAAGGGTTAGGTGTGGGATGCCTTGGGATAGGATCCAGTTATGCATTGCATATGCATTCATTTAGCATTGTTTTTGCTATTTACTACTATCTTGCTTTCCTAACTTAAACGGATTGCCAAACATCAAAAAGGGGGAGATTGTTGGAGCAATCGGCCCTAAGATGGTCTGGAGTGACCATGGGTTTTGATGTTTGGGCAAAGGGTTTAAGTTAGGTTTACCCTTGTATTTGATATGCGTATGTTGAGTGTGCAGGTTGTACAGGTTACGCATATGGACTTGACTGGACGGCCTCAGTACGGTGAAGGATGGCATGGAGGCAAGCTGGAGGCTTGTGTGCGCATCTGAGGGACCTTGGAGAGCAGGGACGATGAGCTGATGGGCGTGGACTTCGAGGCGTACGTGAAGGGTGGCATGGAGGCAAGCTGGAGGCTTGCGTGCGCATCCGAGGGACGAGGGCCAAAGATGAAGAGGGCGCGAAGGCAACAGTCGAGGCTGCGGAGGAGGAGTCAGTCGAGTCGTGAGGGTACGAGTGCAGTGTTATTGTATTCGGGAAATCCTAGGGTTTGAGTACGGAGTGGAATGTACTCAGGATGGGTAACCTTAGGTGGGTGAGTAGACCAGTCGACTGGCCTGGGGGCAGTCGACTGAGGGAACTCACAGAAAGGTCTCAGCCTGGGAACAGTCGACTGCCCTGTGGGCAGTCGACTGGTAGCGGCTGGTGAGTTGGCTAAAATTCGAACGTTGGAGTTGCAACGGTCGAATTTAGCTGGCACCAGTCGACTACCCTGGGGGCAGTCGACTGGTAGCGAGAAATCAGCCCCGAGTCCTATTTAAAGAGGACGTCGTGGTGGCTGAGTTTCTTGACGAAACTTGCTTGGATAGGGCAAGTTAGTAGTCTTGTGTGATCAGTAGCTTGCAAAGGATTGTGGAGAGGTTTCTCCACCCACAAGAAGCGACACGGTTCTAGCCGGAGGTTATCCGGGGTTTGATCCGCCGAAGGATTGTTGGATTAGTCACCCGACCGGGGTGGATACCAACTAAAATTGGTTTGTTAGCGTTTGTTCTTTGTTGTTGGTTTTATTATCTTGTATTTCCGCTGTGCAAACTAACAACGTAGGTTGAAAGAATCAAAGAAATGCTATTCACCCCCTCTAGCGTACCGTACACGATCTTACAGTCAGGTCCTAGCTTGGAGGGCTAGGTTTAGAAAGTCCTAATCCGGAAGAGTTGGGTGAAAAGTCCTAGCTTGGAGGGCTAGGTGAAAAGTCCTAACTTGGAGGGTTAGGTGCAAATTCCCAATTTGGAGGGTTAGGTGAAAAATCCTTAGCTTGGAGGGCTAAGGTGGATGAAATCCTAGCTTGGAGGGATAGGTTGGAGCCCCTGGATCGGTCTGGTGACCGATCAGGGAGATTGGCACGGTGCCCCTTCGTGGATCGGTCTGGTGACCGATCCAGCGATGACTGATCGGTCTGGTGACCGATCAGGGAGTATGTGTTTCACTCACTGCACAGCTCCTGATCGGTCTGGTGACCGATCAGGGAGCCCACAGTGAGTTGAGTTCCCCTGCTAATCTGCTCCTGATCGGTCTGGTGACCGATCAGGGATACTATTCAGATCGGACTGGTGAACGATCATTTATCATAAGGTTCTCACTATGACCGATCAAGATGACTCCTGATCGGTCAGGAAGCTGCCTGATTGGTTTGGTGACCGATCAGGCTGGAGCCTGATTGGTCTGGTGACCGATCAGGCAGGAGCCTGATTAGTCTGGGGACCAATCAGAGTGTGTAGAAGATTGCTGGATCGGTCTGGTGACCGATCAGGGTCGACCGATCAGGAGCAGAACTTTAATTCAAATACGCTGTCAGAAGTCTGTTTTCACTGCCGATTCTCTGCTATATGCATTGCTAAGCCTCTGTTGGAGTGTGCAGGTGATAGCAGGTGATTCAAATACTCAAGGAGGGTCAATGGGAGGCTTTCCTTGGAGCAGGTTTTGATCTATTGTGTTTTCAAGTCTCAACGGTGTCTGGCGCAACTGGCAACTGACGAAGGCGCGGCTGGCAACTGACGGAGGCTTAGCTGGAGGAGTGTCCAGTGGACTGAGTGCTCAGAGAGGTCAGTGGGTCAGGGTGTGAGTCAGTGGTGCTGATGGAGTTGGTGACGTTGAGCAGGAGCTTAAGAGACAAAGCTGGATGCAGAGGAGCGGAGGCGAACAAGACAGAAACTTGGGAAGTTTGGCTGGGCTGTGTTCGTGCTCTCTGTTGCTTTGTGCTTAAGCAATCTTGTTGCATTCCTGTGAGAGCTTTGTGAGTGTTCCTTCTTGTGTGATCTCCTGTACACAAGTTCCATCATCCGTGAGATCTGTGGAGAGGTTTCTCCACCGAGAAGGAGGCTCTATCTTATCCGGTGTTCACCGGGGCTTGATCTGCCGACGATCAAGGGATCGCCCACCTTACGGGCACGCCAAGGAGTAGGGGCAAGTTATCCCCGAACCTTGTATATCGAAGTGTTAGCGTCGGTTTGCTTTCTTGTGCTTTGGGTTGTTGTTTTTAGTTTTCTGTTTCTGCATTTGCTTCCGCTGCCTGACTCTGTAGTGCAGAATAGATTTGAAAAGCTCAAAAGCTTTATGTCCGACTAGATTCACCCCCCCCCTCTCTAGCCATCCGGTTCCAACAAGTGGTATCAGAGCTTGGGGCTCTGTTCACGGCTTAACATCCGAGAGTTATCAACAAGATGGCTGGAAGAGAAGGAATGAGCTCAAACCGACCTCCATTCCTCGACGGCACTGATTTTTCATATTGGAAGTCAAGAATGGAGTTTTACTTAAAGACAAACATGAGTTTGTGGTTCGCTGTCAAGGAGGGGTTTTCCCTTCCAAAGGATAATGAAGGAAAGGAGCTTGAGTTTTCCAAGTGGTCAGCTGAGCAAATCCGGAAGGGTGAAGCAAATGTCAAAGCTGTGGTCACCTTACAATGTGGGATGACCAAAGAGCAATTGATCAAGATTGGTCCCTTCACCTCTGCCAGAGACTTGTGGAACAAACTCCTTGAGCTCCATGAAGGAACTCAAGACACCCGGACAGCCAAGAAGGATCTCCTTCACAGCCAACTCCAGAACTTGACAATGGGAGAAAATGAAACTGTAAGTATGCTTCATTGTCGATTCAAAGAAGTATTGAATGGTCTCCACTCCATTGGTGAAGAGGTAAAAAATCGAGACCTAGTGAGGTATGTCCTTAAATCATTTCCTAGGAATGCCTTGTGGTCATCCATGGTGGATGCTTATAAGGTTTCCAAGGACTTATCTTTTGTTAAGTTAGAGGATTTCTTTTGTGAGATGGAATTACATGAGATCTCTAACCAAAGTCCCAAAGAGAAAGGGATTGCTTTAGTGGCAGGTGACAACAAGAAGAAGGTGGAGGAGAAGAACACTCACTGTCACATGGCATTCATGGCACTAGAGGACTCGAGAGAAGAAAGTGATAACGAATCAAGCTCTTCAACCGCGCCTTCATCATCTTCGGATGATGAAGAGGTAATCTCTCCCGAGTTGGATATGTGCTATAGAGCTATCGCATGTTTAACCAAATTGTTAAAAAAATCTAAGAATAAGGTTAAGTCATTGAAGTTGGAAGTAAAAGAATTAAAATCCTCTAAGGTTGAGGATATTAATGACTTCCATAATGAATCCCTTGAGAATGAGAATAAGATCTTGAAGGGTGAAATTGAAAATCTCAAGATTGTTCTTGAGAAATTTTCAACAAGCTCCAAAACCCTAGACATGATCATGAACTCCCAAAAAGCGGTTTACAACAAGGCCGGTATAGGTTACCGACCTAAAGAACCGACCTTTGTGTCATTAATGTCTAGAACACATTTTAGATCATCAAATGTTCCTAGGGTTAAAAAGAAAATGACTAAGGCATGGGTGTCAAGGTCTTTGATTGAAGGTTCTTTAGGTCCCAAAATTTGGGTACCTAAAACCTCCATCTTTAGAATTGTATGAGCATTATTTGAGGGGGAGCATCTATCAACATGGGAGGTTGATATTTGGTGCTCCAAACCCATGACCAAAGGCAAAATTGTCATTCACATGGATGGTTATGGAAAATTCGAATTAAATGCTTTGAGCTCCATTGTTTTAGATCTTATGACAATATAATCCCTTGGCTAGTGATTTTTATGGTATTCATGTGTTAAAATACTTAGTCATGGTATAATCTACTTTAGTGTTTAAGTTCTTCCATGATCAAGTATGCCATGATTTTTTTGTATGTATTATGCCAACATGAAGAACACATGGTTTGTGAAAATCACTATGAAAATCTCACAATACATGATTAGACAAAGAACATGAGTTTAACGCCTAGGCTTAAGCTTTTCTTACTATTTTGGAGATGAATCTAGATGAGTATGTCATGACTTTGATGTTTGGATGATTAACATTAATCTATGACATGCCCATTGTGATTAAAAACAATATGAACACATAGCTTAAATTGATCATGATGTGAAATAAGCATGTTTTGGAATTTTGATCATCCATTGGAATTGGCACAAACCTAATTTTGGTTAAGAACAACATGATCACATAGATTATGATGCTTTAAGTTCCATGACTTGATTGATTTCCCACTGATCATGCTTGGAATATACTTATCATGACTTGATACAAATCTGTTTTGAAGTATCCAACTTAGATTTTGGGAACCTGATCATGCTTTGATACAAACATGTTTTGATATTCAATTTCATGCTTAGAAAATACTGATCATGCTCTAACACAAATCATGACATATATTTTGATTAAGGGAACCCTTAGAATCAAATGGATTACCTCTATGCTTTGACACAAATCATGATGATTATTTTAGTTTGGGAAATACTTTTTGGTTAAAAGAAACCCTTTAGGATCAATGGGATTGAATTTAATTGAATTAGGGTTTCTGAAATCTTGTTTCTGAAACTGTACAGTGAAACAAATCTATTTCTGAAACTGATCAGTTTCAGAAAATATACTGTATCAGACCTGATCGGTCCACCAACCGATCAGGACTCACCCTGATCGGTCTGGTGACCGATCAGGAATCATACTGATCGGTCTGGTGACCGATCAGGAATCATACTGATCGGTCTGGTGACCGATCAGATCAACAATGATCAGTTGTATCAGACCACTCCTCAGACCAATCCCCCTTCATCAATTTTGATGAAGTATCAATATAACTGAGTAGTAGGATGATGGTTAAGATACTTGGAACAAAACCTAATACTGATTTGATACAAACCTATGTTGGAATGTTTAAATTCTTAAGAAAGGGTTTGTTGAGTCATGACTCTTGTTCTTAATGTTGTGTTTCGGAAATTTTTCTGAAATAACGAATCTCAATAGAGTCTACATCCCTATTGTGGAATGCAAATTGTTAATGCAGTCTGATCAGGAATGTATCAGAGTTTCAGGAATTTTTCTGAAATTTGATCGCTCCCCAGACTAATCAGATATGTTTCTGTATCACGTGATCAACGAACCTGATCGGTCACGGAGACCAATCAGGACTATGTGTCAGATACAGATGCATTCCTTACTTGTCATATGAAGCATATACGTATTTGACCATGATATACTTCTGTATATGTCTTCACATGAAATTTCGAATGTTAATGCAGTCTCATCTTGAATGAATCAGAATTATAGAAATTTTTCTGAAAACTGATTGTTCATAGATACATCAGAAATTTTTCTGTATCAATCATAAGTCTGATGAAGCTGCATTATTACTTGTCATATGAAACATATACATGCTTGACCATGATATTATTCTGTATATGTTTTCATGTGAAATTCTCACTTTTTGGCGTATGATGCATATACATTGTTGCCATGATACATTTATGATATATGCCTCTCATATGTGATTCAAAAAGTATCCTTTGATTATTTTGGATTTGGGGAGAGACCCTTGGTTTGAGGGGGAGATATGTTTAAACTTAATAACCATACCCTTTTCGATGTTTGACAAAGGGAGAGAGAATGGCTGATTAAGTTTATGGTTATTATAGGGGAAGGATCATGATTCCCTTATGAGGATTGAATTGATTGATACCTAAACTTAAATCGGGTTGTCAAACAACAAAAAGGGGGAGATTGTTGATGCAGTCTGGCCCTGATTGTTATTTTGGTGTTGACACCGATTTTAGTTTAGGTTGATTATGATTCTGATTATGATGATAATTAAGTCCTGATCAGTGATTAGGCACGGGTTGATTGAAATCCTAACCTGGAGGGTTAGGTGTGAGAAATCCCGGTGAGTGAAGCCGGGTCCTGGTGAGTGAAGCCGGGTCCTGGTGAGTGAAGCCAGGTGTTGGAAATCCCGGTGAGTGAAGCCGGGTCCTGGTGAGTGAAGTCAGGTGTTGAAAAGTCCTAATTCGGAAGAGGTGGGTGAAAAGTCCTAGCTTGGAGGGCTAGGTGAAAAGTCCTAGCTTGGAGGGCTAGGTGAAAAGTCCTAACTTGGAGGGTTACGTGAAAAGTCCCATCTTGGAGAGTTAGATGAAAAAGTCCTGACTTGGAGGGTCAGGTCCTAGCTTGGAGGGCTAGGTTTGGAAAGTCCTAATCCGGAAAAGTTGGGTGAAAAGTCCTAGCTTGGAGGGCTAGGTGAAAAGTCCTAACTTGGAGGGTTAGGTGCAAATTCCCAACTTGGAGGGTTAGGTGAAAAATCCTTAGCTTGGAGGGCTAAGATGGATGAAATCCTAGCTTGGAGGGATAGGTTGGAGCCCCTGGATCGGTCTGGTGACCGATCAGGGAGATTGACACGGTGCTCCTTCGTGGATCGGTCTGGTGACCGATCCAGCGATGGCTGATCGGTCTGGTGACCGATCATGGAGTATGTGTTTCACTCACTGCACAGCTCCTGATCGGTCTGGTGACCGATCAGGGAGCCCACAGTGAGTTGAGTTCCCCTGCTGATCTGCTCCTGATCGGTCTGGTGACCGATCAGGGATACTATTCAAATCGGACTGGTGAACGATCATTTGTCGCAAGGTTCTCACTATGACCGATCAGGATGACTCTTGATCGGTCAGGAAGCTGCCTGATTGGTCTGGTGACCGATCAGGCTGGAGCCTGATTGGTCTGGTGACCGATCAGGCAGGAGCCTGATTGGTCTGGGGACCAATCAGAGTGTGCAGAAGACTGCTGGTTCGGTCTGGTGACCGATCAGGGTCCTCCCTGATCGGTCTGGCGACCGATCAGGAGCAGAACTTTAATTCAAATACGCTGTCAAAAGTCTGTTTTCACTGCCGATTCTCTGCTATATGCATTGCTAAGCCTCTGTTGGAGTGTGCAGGTGATAGCAGGTGATTCAAACACTCAAGGAGGGTCAATGGGAGGCTTTCCTTGGAGCAGGTTTGGATCTATTGTGTTTTCAGGTCTCAACGGTGTCTGGCGCAACTGGCAACTGACGAAGGCGCGGCTGGCAACTGACAGAGGCTCAGCTTGAGGAGTGTCCAGTGGACTGAGTGCTCAGAGAGGTCAGCGGGTCAGGGTGTGAGTCAGTGGTGCTGATGGAGTTGGCGACGTTGAGCAGGAGCTTAAGAGACAAAGCTGGATGCAGAGGAGCAGAGGCGAACAAGACAGAAACTTGGGAAGTTTGGCTGGGCTGTGTTCGTGCTCTCTGTTGCTTTGTGCTTAAGCAATCTTGTTGCATTCCTGTGAGAGTTTTGTGAGTGTTCCTTCTTGTGTGATCTCCTGTACTCAAGTTCCATCATCCATGAGATCTGTGGAGAGGTTTCTCCACCAAGAAGGAGGCTCTATCTTATCCGGTGTTCACCGGGGCTTAATCTGTCGACGATCAAGGGATCGCCCACCTTACGGGCACGCCAAGGAGTAGGGGCAAGTTATCCCCGAACCTTGTATATCGAGGTGTTAGCGTCGGTTTGCTTTCCTGTGCTTTGGGTTGTTGTTTTTAGTTTTCTGTTTCTGCACTTGCTTCCGCTGCCTGACTCTGTAGTGCAGAATAGATTTGAAAAGCTCAAAAGCTTTGTGTCCGACTAGATTCACCCCCCCCTCTCTAGCCATCCGCTTCTAACACACCGAACTAGCAACATAAAGCTCATGAAAAGAAGACAAACATGGATTTATCTTTTTCGACTCAGTACACTCCCAAGCAAAATGACCCTTCTTGCCACAGTTGTAGCAAGTTAGATTGTCTTTAGGTTTCTTTCCATACTTCTTTCCTTTCTTCTTGATTGGGTCTTGCACAGTAGTAGCACCAGCTTCTTTTTCCTTACCCTTTCCTTTCTTGAACCATCTTTTCTTATTCTTGGATCCAGAACCTTCAGCTACAAAAGCTTACTCAGAAATCCTTGTGGATTCTATTCTCTCCACCTCCAGTTCAATATGGCATGAGACATCAGTGAAAGTCTTGATACTCTCACTGTGAGTAAGATTCTGTTTCATTGTTTCCCAAGAATTAGGAAGGGAACGAATAACTGCCTGAACCTGTTGTTCGTCGGTCAACTCATGACCATCAGTTTTAAGCTCCCGAATCATATTCCTCATTTCTCTCAAATGTTGGGTCATCGTCACATTCGGGCGCTTTTTACAACTATCAAACTTGTTTGTCAGTTAACGAAGCTTGCTTACACTGACTCCACTGTATCTCTCTCTCAGGGCAACCCAGACAGCATAAGCTGATGGTAGTGGCTCATACACAAATATCAGGTCATCTACTATTGAACTAATCAATATTCCCTTTGCAGTGGAGTCCTTTTTCTTCCATACCCTATAGGCATCTAGATCAAGTCTATACTGTGCAGTTGAACCAACAGCAGGTTCTACCATGAAATGATTTACAGCCTCCAGAACTTCTTGTTCCTCAAGAACATATTGTATCTTGAGATGTCATATTTTATAGTTGTCCCCATACAATTTCTCTCCCTTGTTCAATTCAGCTATGATGTTCTTAGTTGCCATGATCTATCATAAATAAACATATTATTCATTAATTTAGTGTATATCATCTGTACATAATTTTGATTGACTCAATGTAAACTTGACTTGATTTACGAAATCAAGTGATAACTACGTTTTCACTCATCATTCGTATAATCCAATCTAATCAACATTAATCAATTATATTTTATACATCCCATTAAATGAACTAATCATTTGTCTTGAATATGAACTAATCATATAATGAACTAATCATTTAAATGAACTAATCATTTAATATGAACTAATCATATAATGAACTAATCATTATCAAGTCAGTTAACACATAACACAACTTTATTTAATAGGCTTAATAAGTTCGTACAACAAACATAACAACAGAATTTAATGAACTAGATAAGTTGACATCATTCCCATAATAAAAAATATTATGGCAGTGGCTATCACTCTCTCGTTCATCTCTAATCGGCCAGTCTCGGGATCTTCCACATATTCTATCAGATCTTCCTCAAATATTTCAGGATCTTCCTCGATCATTTCAATATCAGGATCTTCCTCAAATATTTCAGGATTTTCCTCAGTCATTTCAAGATCTTTCTCAAACATTTCGGGATCTTCCTCAAACATTTCGGGATCTTGTTCTGGGTCCTCCTCAGAATCTTCCAGATCCTCTGGAAACTCATGGCGAAGTAGCTGTTTACATAACTCAGCATATGAGATACGACATTCATGATGCCTCCATATCTGGTGTGCAACTTCTCTCGCTCGCCTTGGCAATGAATGAATCAATGCTCCAATCCTATAGTCATCCAAGATTGGAAACTCTTCCTGCTCGAGTTTCCAAAATAGTCGATCCAATTTTCCTATATTGCCTTGGATTCCGAGAATGGGACTATAGTCAACTTCTTCTATCTGCTCCATTATCTCACGACTTCGCTCATAGCAATGAATCGTAGTGCATATCTCATGTGACATCTGGAATTGAAAAACGACATAGTCAGTACAAAACTGACAAAACCAGTAACAAAACCAGTCTTTTTCAATTCACACATATGCATAGAAAGAAGCACACAAACAGATAAAAGCATATAAGTTTTCTTTACGTTTGTAGCTACAATTAATCATGCTACTGGACTGATCGATTTGTATGTCTTACTGTTGTTGCTTCACTAAAGCCTATTTGAGTTTGGGGTTCAACATAGTGATCAAATCAGTCTGTTTAGTTCAGATTATTTGATCAAACTGGTTTGGTTAAACCAACTAATGGTTTGAACCAAACCAATTAGATCAACCTAATCTCTTTAAATTAAACTCGAGTCTAATTTGAACCAAAAACTATACAAATAATCGATCAAAGCTTCTGGTTGAGCTTTTTTCTTTCAACCATGAGGTCGGCGGTTCGAATCCCCGCGATTCGAATCCCCTCTTAACCATTATGCTGCTGGTTTTAATAAACAAAAAAAAATTTAATTAAAACTTCTCCCCCTGCCAGTGACCGATCAGGCAGTGGCCTAATCGGTCCAGTGACCGATCAGGCCAGATCTTGATCGGTCCGAAGGATACTGGACCGATCAGGCCACAGCCAGATCGGTCTCTGTGACCGATTAGGCCTGCCTGATCTTATTCTTCTCCATGCCGATGAACAGAAGAGAAGAATCGATGGTTTTTTTTTTGATGCTCTTATAATCTATACTGCTCTGATACCACTATTAGATCTTGAGCATAAATCGATTATAAGCAAATCACATACCAGATCAAATGCAGAACATAAAAAAACTTACAGTGATCGGATCTCCTTCTTCTCTGCTTTCTTCTTCTGCTTGCCGTCACGAGGACAATCACCGAGGACCTCCTTCTTCTCTGCTTCCTTGCTGTCGTGAGAAAAACCACAGCGAATAAATCTCAAACTGCCACAAACCAAATCTCTCTCCTATGGAATGCTCCTTCTTCTTCTCGCGTCTCTATCGCGTGCCTTGGATTGCATTTGGACGCTGCTTATATAAGAGGAAGATGTCTCTTCCTCTACCTCCATTCACTGGAGGTTTATGGAAGTTTTGAATGCTTTAAGCGTTGGAAGCTGAAGAGGAGGTGGTGCCTCTTCCTCTTCCGTAACTTCCCGTAACGCTAACAGCACGGAGGGGAGGCGTCGGAGGTCGGAGCTCGGAGGAAGAAGAGAGAACGCACGGGTGATGAAAATTAAGGCTCAACCCTAATTTTGATCGCGATTTTCCAACGGAATTAAGTTTTCGTCCAGAATATTCCCGACGGAATATAAATTCCATCGGGAAGTCCCAAAATTCCAGACGGAATGTTGTTTCCGTCGAAAATATTCCTGACGGAAAACAAATTCCGTTGGGAAATACTTTGTCACGTGTGCGGGGTCTCAGGATTCCCGATGAAATATTATTTCCGTCGGTATTGACCGACGGAACTAAATTTCCGTCAGTAGATCCCGTAGATAATCGCGGTTATTTTTATAGCGATTGAGATTCAAATATATAAGAAGACATAATCATTACATCATTGCCCTGACATCAACGAGAAGTTTGTCCGTGAATGCACGAAAGTTCCTTTAGATTAGATGATTTTATCATTTTGTCATATGCTAAGGGACACTTGATTGAGTTCGACATCATCTTACGGCAACTAAATTTCGAGTTCAACGGTGTCGATTTTGGCTTAAAAATTCATCTAAATTCGAAGGGTATTCTTGTCATAAAACCAAATGAACAAGTATAAATAATCCATACGCTAAATAAACAACCTTGGACGTATTCTCACTCTAATCATTAATAGTAGTGAATAGAGATCGTCTACTATTTATAAATAATATTCACCAAGAAAATTTATAATCGGTATTAATCAATAAATCCCTCATCGAGATCTCGAAACAAATAAATAAATTCATAATATCAGCCTTCACTAATCATCTACATAAAGTTGAAATAATTAAACAATTTTAAATTACGAAAACGATGTAATAATTATGATATTTTTTAGATATTTAAAAATCAAATTTGAAATTTTACAAATTAAAAGATGAATTTTTTTTAATAGATAATTAATCTTAAAAATATTGAATGATGAATTGTCTGTGAGTTCTTTTTAATTTAAAATTAATTGAGATAAATTAAATATATGATTAAAAAAATTTTAAAAAAATTACTATACTTCCACTGACTCAACGTGTCACACCAATCAATGCTTATAATTAGAGACTGTCTCTGATCTAGGAAACACTCCACTCAAAGTACCAATAATTTGGCCCAATTTTTTGATGGCACATTCACACTTAACACAAGGATAACTCGGAGGGGCGGTGGCTGCCGGTTGCTCGTTAGGATGGGGGCATAACATACGGTTAAAATCGAACTAACCGAATTATTTAAAATTAAATAAATTATTTTTTTAAAAAAAAATAAACAAATTTAATAGATTTAAAATTAATTAATTTGATGAATAATTTAATTTTTTTAATTATTTATTTTTTTTAAATAATAAATATATATATATATATACTTTCTAATAAAAATTTAATCAATATAATTTTTAATTTAATTTGATCGATTATTTCTATGTTATGGTGTAGCGATAGAGTGATTAATTACTATCTCAGGTATCCGCGGTTTGATTCCTAACTATGACGTATTTTATTAAAAACAAATTCCAAATGGAGTGTAAATTCTGAGACGCTGAACTTCTTGATCGTTTACCATGAATATTTTTTAATTTATTCTGATAATCGATAAATAATTTTTATGAGATCGGATGAATCATCTTAAATCCATCTACTATCAAATTCTATATTATTATTATTATTATACAACAACAACAACAACAACAACAAAGCCTTATCCCACTAGGTGGGGTCGGCTATATGGATCCTTTTACGCCATTGAGTTCTATCCCCTACTATATCATCATCTAGATTTAAATAAAATTTATCTTGTTTTATTGTTGCCAACCAAGTCTTTTTTGGTCTTCCTCTCCCTCTTTTAATGTGCGTATTTATCATAGTTTCACATCGTCTAACAGGGGCATTTATTGGTCTTCTAAGTACATGTCTGTACCATCTCAAACGTGTCTCCCGAAGTTTTTCTTCAATAGATGCAACTCCGACTTTCTCTCTAATACTCTCATTCCTTATTCTATCCATCCTCGTATGTCCACACATCCACCTTAACATCCTCATCTCTGCAACTTTCATCTTTTGCTCATGTGCTCGAGTCATAGCCCAACATTCAGCACCATATAACATAGCAGGTCTAACTGCCGTTTTGTAGAACTTCCCTTTAAGTTTTAGAGGTACTTTACGATCACATAAGACACCCGATGCTAATCTCCATTTCAACCATCCTGCTTGTATTCTATGTAAGACATCTCTCTCAATTCCTCCATCACTTTGCAAGAACGATCCTAAATACTTAAAGTTCTCGATTTTAGACAACTCATCATCTCCTATCTTAACAATTGTTTCACTACGTCTAGCATTGCTAAACTTAAATTCCATATATTCAGTCTTTACTCTACTAAGCCTAAAACCTTTCATTTCTAGAGTTTCCCGCCAAGATTCTAGTTTAGCATTTACTCCTTCACGTGTCTCATCTATCAAAACAATATCATCTGCAAACAACATGTACCATGGCACTGTATCTTGAATGTGCCTAGTGAGTTCATCCATGATTAGTGTAAAAAGATAGGGACTTAAAGCTGATCCTTGATGTAACCCTATCCTTATTGGAAATGCTTCAGTCAATCCACCTGAAGTCTTCACTCTAGTCGTTACATCTTCATACATATCTTTAATTAGGTCAATATATGTTACGCTAACGCCTCTCTTTTCTAGAATTCTCCATATAATTTCTCTTGGTACCCTATCATAAGCTTTTTCTAAATCAATAAATACCATGTGTAGATCTTTCTTTTGCTCCCGATATTTTTCAATTAATTGCCTAAGAAGATGTATAGCTTCTATTGTCGACCTTCCAGGCATAAACCCAAATTGATTTTCGGTTACCGTGGTCTCCTTCCTCAATCTTTTTTCTATTACTCTTTCCCAAAGTTTCATGGTATGACTCATTAATTTAATACCCCTATAGTTTGCACAATTTTGTATGTCTCCTTTGTTCTTATATAAGGGAACTAGACTACTTACCCTCCATTGATTAGGCATTTTTTTTGTTTTCAATATTAAATTAAATAATTTTGTAAGCCATTCAATACCTTTTTTCCCTAAACATTTCCATACCTCTATTGGGATATCATCCGGTCCCACGGCCTTTCCATTTTGCATCCCTTTCAAAGCTTGTTCTACTTCTGAAGTTTGAATTCTCCGATGAAAATTAAAATTTCTATACTCATTTGAAATACTTAAATTGCCTAAGTCAAGTTGGTCCCCTAAACTTTCATTAAAAAGTTGATGAAAGTAAATCTTCCACCGCTCTTTTATTTCGCTATCATTTACTAGTACTCTATCGCATTCATCTTTAATACATCTTATTTGACTAAGGTCTCTTGTTTTCCTTTCTCTTGCTTTAGCTATTTTATAAATGTCTCTTTCCCCTTCTTTTGTATCTAAATTTTGATATAATCGTTCAAAAGTTTTATTTTTTACTTCATTCACTGCTTTCTTAGCCTCTTTCTTGGCTATTGTATATTTTTTTAAGTTTTCCTCGTTCTTACAAATATATAATTCCTTATAAGCTATTCGTTTTTCTTTCACTTTCTCTTGTACTTTCTCATTCCACCACCAAGATTCCTTCCTTGGTGGTGCATGCCCCTTTGACTCACCGAGTACATCCTTAGCTACTATTTTCAACTTTGATACCATCTTATCCCATGTCGTATTAGAGTCGCTATATATTTCATCTAATGCTTGTATTCCTACCTTCTCCTTCAATATGTTTTGCTTCCCATCCTTTAACTTCCACCACTTAATTCTAGGAGTCGTGTATATTTTTCCTCTATTGATATTATAACTAAGGCGTATATCTAACACTACTAATCTATGTTGGGTAGTTAAGCTTTCTCCAGGGATAACCTTACAATCTTTACAAATCTTCCTATCTCTCTTCCTAACCATAAAATAATCAATTTGTGATTTATTATTCCCACTTTTGAATGTGATCAAGTGTTCTTCTTTTTTCTTAAAAAATGTATTAGCTAGTATAAGGTCATATGCTATCGCAAAATCCAATATAGTTTTTCCTTCTTCATTTCTTGTTCCAAACCCATAACCCCCATGTACTCTCTCATATTCTTCATTTTTCGCTCCGACATGTCCATTTAGATCGCCTCCTATTAAAATCATTTCATTTGGCGGAATGTTTTGTAATACCTCATCTAAATCGCTCCAAAATCTTGATTTAGTTTCTTCATCTAATCCTACTTGAGGTGCATATATGCTAATTACGTTCACAACTTCTTTCGCCACTACTATCTTGAGAGCTATAATTCTATCCCCCTTTCTAACTACACCAACAACTTCATCTTTTAAAGAACTATCTACAAAAATACCCACTCCATTTCTTGTTTTACTCTTTCCTGTATACCATAACTTAAAACCCGAGTTCTCTATCATTTTTGCCTTCTCACCTACCCATTTTGTCTCTTGCACACACAAAATACTAATTTTTCTCCTAATCATTGTATCTACTACCTCCATTGTTTTACCAGTGAGAGTTCCTATATTCCATGTTCCAAATCTGAGACTATTACTTTTCTTATAATGTTTATTCTTAGTCCACCTATGGTGTGAGAACTCTTGCCTATTTAACACTACACCCAAGTTCTCATGGAGATGTAGCGGTCCTTGCCGAGACGTTACAGTCGGACCCTGCAACGCGAACCCTTGCATATTTAGCACTACACCCGGGTTCTGGAGATGTAGCGGTCCTTGCCGAGACGTTACAGTCGGACCCTGCAACGCGTTCCTTCCGGGGAACATCCTAGCATTAGCATAATACTTTAATGGATCCATTCATTGAGTATTTGTCATAGTTTTTTTACGCTGGCTGGCAACCTAACGCAACCCTCCTCCTTTATCCGGGCTTGGGACCGGCCATGACTAGGTCGTCACAGGCGGAGTTATTATTATTATTATTATTATTATTATTAATAACTGTGCCATAGGTCATGCCATCCCCCACCATTTTGACACTGCATGATCAAAAAGTGACCCTAGGGTGCAGCCTCTTTCTCTTTGTCCATGTCCTAAGAATTGTCCCTGTCCACTGCTGTACCACCATCATGTCTATCTTCACTTTTCGTCACACAACCCACAAATATAACTGAGTTGATGTTCGAAGAGTAGAGTTATTTTATGGGATAAAAATTTGAAATTCATTTTTAAACATCTTCTTGGGATGATGGTTATTCATTCTTCTTTAACCTCCTTATGAATAATTTCACGATCCATACGAAAGAAATAAATTATAAAGACTATTAGTTCAGATACTATAACTAACGAATGGAAAAGACGAGTTGACTTTATCAGATTTTAATCCTTAAATCTTAAAATGATAATACTTACATATTAACCATCAATCTATTTCATAGGAATTGAAACATCCTTTAATGTTTTTTCATCTTGCTAAGATCGACGACAAAGAGCGCTCAAGTTGAGCGAATCATCTGTTGTTTCATTAACTTTCTGTCTGCTAAGTAGATTGTAATAATAAGGTCATGTACTCTTAAATATCTATGATTAAATTGCACTTTAGAATATTTTCCTATGATGAGATGATAAATTTGAGAAGTTGAGCTATTGGATTGTCTATTGCGAGTAGGGGTGTAAGTAAGTCAAGTTGCTCATGAACTATTCGCGTCTTGGTTTGAAAAGAAAATCGTTCGAGATAATTAACGAGCCGAACTCGAGCCTGATTTCGAACTCGAAAATAGTATCGAGCCAAAGAGCTTAATAGTATTTGATTTGTGAGCTCGTGTATATGTTCGTTTAGAGGTTTGTGAACGTGTTCATTAATAGGCTCGCGAACATATTGTACTACCTTCTTGATGATATATTTACCTTTCATTAAACTAATAGGCTCGCAAACACATTCATACGCTACGCGATCGTCCGCACCTGAGTACTCTAGGCGCTTGTTTCATTTTTTAAATCAAAATTTCTTTAAATCATAAATCCTAAATACATATACTATACCCATAGAGCACCTAAAATTTTTTAGTTTTAATTTTTTTTTTAGCTTGAACTCTATGATCCAACCTCTAAACAAAATTTAATTGACTTAATCCCGAAATTTAAAAAAATAAAAAAAATATATATTATTAGAGATCCTAAATACATATATTATACTCATGAGCACCTTAAAATTTTTTAGTTTTAATTTTTTTTTTTCAGCTTGATCACATCCAACCCCTAAACTCTAAATGTAAAATTTAACTGACTTAGTCCCAGAATTAAAACAAAAAAAATCTCAACTGTGTTTCAATTTAGGCGCCTAGATCAATTTCAGGCACCCTGACAATACAGTCGTGAACAGTCCACACACACACACAAATTTTATACTAAGGACTTTACCTCGCAAACTCGTGCGGACCAAGTATATTTGATTTTTTTTTCTTTATTTTTTTTAGCTTGCGATTACGCCTAGAGTTTAGGCTTTCCATTTGAGTTATAGTGTTTAGTACAAACAAACAAACAAATCGAAAAATCGGTTAAGGTTTGTACGGAGTTTGGACAGTCAGGTCCTTAACTTACTCTTTTCTCCTAAACTACCTCAGCCCTTATCTAAGTAATCATCCACGATGAATAGTAACTATCAGGAAGGGACTAATAAGACCTGTACTAGCAAGTAAGGCAATAGACTAGTAAAAGCAGCTATAAGACCTGAAGGTAGGGATGGAAACAGACCAGGCCAGGTCAGACTTTTGCGTTAACAGGTCAAGCCTGTATAGTAACAAAATGGCCTAAGCCTGGCATGTGACCTGTTATAGACTTTATTCTTGGCCTAAGTCTGGCCTAGCCTGCGGCCTGTTTACAAAGCCTGTAAATTAAAATACTTTATACAGGCCAACAGGCCAAAACATTAAACAGACTGAAAATCAACCTTAACAGGTCTTGCATCATACAGGCCTCAAACAGGTCAGCCTACAAATATATATTTATGTATCTAATCTTAATAAACTCAGGCAAGCATGTCAGGCTTAGTAGTATTTATATTGAGTCTGAGTCTGGCCTGATAAGAAAAATAGGTTTTGAAACAGACCTGAATATTATCCTATTTCTAAATAAGTCAGGCCAGACCAGGCTAAACACAGGCCAGGTCACAGACCCTTGATAGACCGCCTGGCCAATTTCCATCCCTACCTGAAGGTGTCAGGACTTAGTTCCACACCACTTCTTGATAGGTAAAGCTCACTAGAGGAAGGAGGATAGAATATAGTTATCTTTTCTCTCTTCATATAGATCTCTAATCGCCTAAATTTCTTCACAGAACTATAGCAAATACTTTCCCATATATATATATATATATATATATATATATAGAAGAATGTTATGCTACGGACCGCGCGCTGTGGGCCCCGTGCGGACTTAGCCTGCGTGACCGATCAGGGTCTTCCCTGATCGGTCACAGACTTCCCTGCCCGGCGACTCCTCGACACCAACGGCGGCCTTCGGCCGCCGTCCCTGAACAAAATTATAACCTAGGAGGGGTGCGGTGAACCCTAGGGGGTACAGTGAAGCCGTCGGGTACGGGTGAACCCGTCGGGGACGCTCCCGAGCCCCCGGTGGCCGATCAGGCACTTGCCTGATCGGTCACGGTGACCGATCAGGCAAGTGCCTGATCGGTCACGGCCGTTGTCCCACACGCGGTCCGCAGCATAACATTTGTGTGTGTGTATATATATATAAACCGAATTCAAACTAAGTTCGTTTAACTTTAAACGAGCTATTTTCAAGCCGAATTCGAGTCATTCGTGAACTATTTAATTTCATTTCGAGTCGAGCTTGAGTTTAAAAATTAAAAGTCGGATCAAACTCGAGCCTAGTTCGAACTTAGGTAAAACGAATTAACGAATTGAGCTCGAGCCTCTTATCATTTGACTCGATTTGATTACACTCCTAATTACGAACTTCCAAATTTATCCTAATCACCAATGAAAATTTTTTCATAAAATTTAATCAATCATCCTAAAAATTAATTGACTCGAAATCAACTAGAAAACTGAATTTCAAACTAATTTTTAAAAAAAAAACATCTTGCAGTAAGTAAAACATATTCAGTATCAGGGCCGGACCTGAGGCGAGGCCCAAGAGGCGCTCGCCTCAGGCCCAATTTTTTAAGGGGCCCAAAATTTTTTTTTATTTAATATTATATTTTATTTTAAACTTCTCCCTAATTAATTTGCTTGCCCTAGTTTTTTTCCCGTGCCTCGCCCAAATCGCCGACTCGCCGACGCCGTGACCGTGAGTCTTCCTCGCCGGCTCATCTTCTCTTCTCATCCCATCGTCGATTCGCCGTGAGCTCCTCCTCGTCTCCTTTAGTCCTTCTCCGACTCTCCTTGCCCAGTTGCCCCAATATTCCCCAATTTGTGATTTCGTTTGGGACTGGGAGATCTCCTTTGTTGGTGGGGCTGACCACCATTCAATTTGCTATCGCCAAGGGAGCAGGTAATGTCCATTGCCCTCGTCTTTCTCTGTCTGCAACTACAAGGAAGTAACTGTTCATGAATCATGATATAGAATAATCGAAATAGCCATCTGCCCATCTAGCTTCGCAACAATTTGATAGTTCAGTTATGCAATTTTCTTTTTCCTTTTCAGATTGTTCGAGTAAACTCTCTCATAGATTTACTTTTTTCTCTACTATAACATCTGTCCATATAATTTTACATAGATTTACTTTTTCCTCTACCATGACCGTGACAGTTTTGGATCAATGGAGAATAATGATCTCAAGTTTTCTTAGCATCTTAATAAGCATGATTATCTAATAATGTGGTTAGATGGCTTTTTTGAGAGTATTATAAGCTATTTTTTTGTTTGTTTAATTTTTTCAGTAACGTTTCAAAATATTCATGTTATTTAATTTTTTATTTTCTTATATATTTTTTAGGTACGTTAAAATTTTTTGATCACGTGTTAAAAGGAGGATTATATTTTGAAATGTGAATGATTTTTTAAATTAAAATAATAAAACATTGTAAAGGGCCCTTTTCTTTGAAGTTCGACTCAGGCCATCAAAATCTCAGGTACGGCCCTGTTCAGTATGCACCCTTGGACACTTCAATCTACTTGCTCATCATTAGTTTTGTCAACACAAAAGTAGGGAACAAGATAGAAGTTTAATTCACTACCATATTCTATGCTTCAAAGCAGGATTGGACCTTCACTCTTGAACTAGTACAACTCAAGCAATAGTGATAAATCCTTCATTTGCATCGGGTAGTCTTAACTGCAATTGTATATATAGGTGCGAATTAAGATGTGTTTAGGCACCCTGGGAACTGTCAGGCTCATCGTCTTTTTTGCGTCTGGAAGTAAAAACGTTCATCAAGGATGAAACACCAGCATTCTTTCCTCTTTTTCTCTTCCTGACGTTCTCCGCCCAACCGTGCAAAGTGGTTTGCATTTGCTGGTTGAATATCGCTTGCTTGAACATGTCGCCCATCTACATAAGATAGTGAGTCGTAGTTAGTGCATAGATGCGGCGATCTGCCTTGAAGAAATGGACTTACAGACCTGGGTGACAATGGCATACAGTGGGAGGGTGCTATAACTGCAGAGGACTTGAATCGCGATGCTGTAAATGGGATAGTAGAAACATAAATCGGTTAAACCGATGGAACAGTACAAATCTGCAATACTGACAAATAAATCCTTTAGTTGCATTACAGAGCATTACCCGATGACAAGTCTGGGGACGACGTAGCCAGTTCTTTCCATGATACAGGATTTAAATCCATAGGTGCACTGCGAATGCCAAGATTGATGTTAGAAAAAGAATCTTGTAATGGCAGCATGGTTGTTGTGGATATGCTCACCAAGATCCAGAAGAAAATAGCCAGCTCAAATGCATTCTGAAATAAGATGAAGTGGATCAAATGTAGGACTATTCCAGGCCTATCGAACCAAAAGTGGTGGTCGGATGGCTTCACTTGCGGTGCCTCATGACCATCTGCAGGCTTCTCTGCAGCTTCTTGAGCCAGGCATGTTATGATGTGCTCCAACTTTGTGCCAACTGCTAGCAGAAGCTGAGATTTCAACATTAAATTCAATTGTTAGCTAGAGTTTTAAGTCAATACTACTGTTATGATTTCACAAAGTGCATTATGGACCAAAAATATGGATTTGGAATCTGTTTGAAATCATGAGTAGATAAACACTTATCCGAAAAGCTTAAGCTAATGAAAAAATATTTGGAGAGACGAAAAACTAGAACTGTTTGATCAGTTCATACAGCATTATGCAGTGAAGATACTTAAACTTTCACTTTGATTAATAATTTCATAATAAGACAACATAATGGGACAATGACTTATTCTGTTTAATTCAATCTCACAAGTCACATTTTGCGTTATGGTGCTATGCACTATTGGTGAAAATGCTAACCACGAGAAGGCCACCACCAGCTCCGAGGGCACTCAGAGGGTGAGATAAAAACGTAGCTACTTCGAAGCTCAAGTTATCACTCAGAGCAATGAAAGAAACTGGAAGCTAGGAGAGCCAAATATGAAACAATGAATCAGCATACCTACACACGGAGGAGAGACACCTATTTATAACACCTCTCACAACCCCCACTCTGAGGAGGTATCACATCGCCTTAAATAAGGTTGTCCAATTGATATCTTAGGCATAGAAACTGTCACCTCAAGCGATGATCACTAAGCTTTTAATGTGTATCTATAAGGGATTTGCCTCTATTTGTTTATGATGATGGTCCCTTGGGCCATATCTCCTGGGAGGGCCTCTTAGGGGTATTGGGCCCATGGGCTTGGCCCCAAAGCTTAACAGGTCGGGCGGGCCTAATTTGCTAGTCCTAGTATCTGGGCCTGCCTAGTGCACAGTCCGCTTTACTGAAGCTCTGCAGATCTAGAGGTCCGACCGGACTCAGATAAGGACTAGACTCCCCCCTCATCTGAGTTCGGTCGAAGATACTCTTATGACCTCTTGAAACAAGTCTGCTTAATAGCCTAGCTTGTACTCTCGATTACCCAGGATGTCCGACCGAGGCTAGTCGAAGCGTCCGGTCGGCCTTGACTGAGCTCATCAAGTCATCCAATTGGCCTTGATTTGGCTCGTCAGGGCGTCCGATCGACCTTGACTTGGCTCGTTAGGGCGTTCGATCGGGCTTGCCAGTTTGCCTTATCGAAGAGCTTTTCCCTTTCGAATCTGTTTCTACCAAGGACTCTTGCTTAAGTGCCTGACAGACTTTATCTTTCTCTAAAGTCCGGTTGGCCTCGTTAGCTCAATTGTTCGATGGATCCTTTGACTTTGACCCCCACATCAGCCCATGACCTTGACGCTCCTTGTACGAAGAAGGCCCGCCAAAACGATCATACTCATTGATCCGGGCGTGTGGTTTTTTGAGGAGAATCGGAGGCACGGTCGGGTTCGATCGAGTGTGGCCCAGATCGAGGAAAGATAGGCCGGGTTGGCCTCGGCCCCGAGGGTCGGGCCTGAGTCTTAGAGGAAAGAGAGGAGGTTGTCTCAGCTCAGACCCTGGGTGAAGTTCAGATACTCAGGGTCGGTCACCCGAGGTCGGCCACTCGGGGTCGGTCACCCGAGATCGGCCACTCGGGGTCGGTCACCCGAGGTTGGTCAGCCACTCGGGATCAATCACCCGAGGTCGGCCGCTCGGGGTCGGGCACTCGAGGTCGGCCACTCGGGGTTCATCACCCAAGGTCGGCCGTTCGGGGTCGATCACCCAGGTCGGGTGTCCCTAGCCGAGCACCCTAAGTTCTCCCCATGAGCGGAGGCTTAGGATCTAGACTTATCCGACCGACTCAAGCTGCGAGTTAGGGCGAGCCGACCGAATAGCTATAGAACCACCTCTGCAGTAATAATGTAGTAGACCTCTGACATAATCATCACCTGACAGAGCCTCCTGACAGAGCCGCCGAATGTTAATGAGAATCAGGAGAGGCAGTTCAGACAAGGTGTCAGGCGGCTGTGTCAGTCTCATAGGGTCACTAAAGCTGTCACTGGCTCAACCTGCCACCTGACTCATCCTTAATGGGACAGGACAGCTCTGACATGGCAGAGAGCTTCCCCTCTCCTATATAAACCCCCCTTTGGGCTCTAAAAAGGGATCGCTGCCACTTTGCAACCTCAGCTCCACTTGCCTCTATTTGTTTATGATGATGGTCCCTTGGGCCATATCTCCTGGGAGGGCCTCTTAGGGGTATTGGGCCCATGGGCTTGGCCCCAAAGCTTAACAGGTCGGGGCGGGCCTAATTTGCTAGTCCTAGTATCTGGGCCTGCCTAGTGCACAGTCCGCTTTACTGAAGCTCTGCAAATCTAGAGGTCCGACCGGACTCAGATAAGGACTAGACTCCCCCCTCATCTGAGTTCGGTCGACGATACTCTTATGGCCTCTTGAAACAGGTCTGCTTAATAGCCTAGCTTGTACTCTCGATTACCCAGGATGTCCGATCGAGGCTAGTCGAAGCGTCCGGTCGGCCTTGACTGAGCTCATCAAGTCATCCAATTGGCCTTGACTTGGCTCGTCAGGGCGTCCGATCGACCTTGACTTGGCTCGTTAGGGCGTTCGACCGGGCTTGCCAGTTTGCCTTATCGAGGAGCTTTTCCCTTTCGAATCTGTTTCTACCAAGGACTCTTGCTTAAGTGCCTGACAGACTTTATCTTTCTCTAAAGTCCGGTTGGCCTTGTTAGCTCAATTGTTCGATGGATTCTTTGACTTTGACCCCCACATCAGCCCATGACCTTGACGCTCCTTGTACGAAGAAGGCCCGCCAAAACGATCATACTCATTGTCACATTCGTCAATGGATAACCACATTAGAATGTGGAAATTGGATTGGTGGTGGGTCACAATGATAACTTGCCGATTGATAACAATTAAGGATCTTGAAGCATGTAATGTTCTCTTTAAGGCTTATTTCAGCCCCTGTCGTTCGATCAAAGTCTAACAAATTTCCTCTACCATGCGATAGAAACAACACCATTTCGCAACTTGCATCGCACAGGAAGAACACCCTTAGCTATTAAAGATTCTTTTTGATAGATATGACAAATTATGAAAGTTGACTTATATTAATTGCACAGTTAATTATGCTGAATTAAGCTATGAACAAAGCAACCATTCCTAAACGGAAGGAATTAAAAGAATTGTAAGAAGGCTTACAACAAGAGGCAAGAAAGACAGCCAAAAATATGTGTGCCATCCTGTAATAATTAAACAAAGGTGATAGATGTTAGACATGACCAGAAATGAGCAGTTACATGGTAACCCACAGTATTTTATAACTTTTTTTTATTTAATTAAGAGTTTCTGAAGAGCTATTGGTTGTTTCCAGCGTACCATTCACATTCAGCAAGAGGACTATAACAACAAAAAGCCACAAGTACCAGCTGCATATGAACACGCACACTTAGCTCGATAGAACCAACTAGAAGTAATAAACAGACTTCAGTTTGCTAATAATCCACCTTATACCAACAACCATCTTGAAATCATCCTCAAGAGTGCGTAACATATATTTGTGAAAATCAAACTTTTGGTTTGTACTGCAGTGTCTCTGGAATGATGTTATGAGGAAAAAAAATAGATGGATCGTATTAAAAGAAGAAATTATTGTTATAATTTGATGAAATTGTACATCTTACCATTATAAAACCTGATCTCAATGCTCTGTAATCTGATTTGGTGACAGAGGCATGAAACTGCTTGAAGAATGACATCTATTCAAGCACATGTAACATGGCAATTAACATCAAGGATCTGATGCTATCAAAGCATGACTTCTTGTCATCTTCTATAACACAAAATTCTGTATGCTTTTCTTAAATTTGTGGGTTGAATAACACATGCAAGTTCAATAAGGAAAATAATGACATGCATAGAGATCATATGCGAGCAAACTGTTTCATTTAAAAAAAATTGGAACTTACTGTCCAGCTTAAGATAATTGACTTTTGCCAACGCTCCGTCACAAACTCATGATGGTGGTGACTGGCATGTGTATCATGTTCGTCAACAGAGGCTGAGAAGAAACTTATCGCAGCCAGAAGTAAGATCTTGTTTGTTGACAAAACAATTTATACGGGCAGAAATTGATGGTGAACTAATGGAATAGCTTACGATTTTCTTTCTCCTTCCTGATACCATTTTCCCAGTGTTTCCATTGTCTGATCTACAAAAAGATTGAGCATATTCTTCAATTCCCAATATAATAAACTCCGCAGAAACTTTTTTAAACTTCTGTGACAGTTACCTTTGCTCCTCCTAGAATCATGGTAGTTGCACAGAACACAACATGGACAACTGCTAGCACAAATATAAAAATGTGCAGCTGTTCTAATGCTTCAATTGACAAAAGTGGAATTTTCTCCTGTAATTAATTGCTAATAATTGTTAAAGATGATTTCGTAAAATTGTTTAAAAAAAAAACTTAATTAATGACAAATCACTGGGACACTCACAACAAAAATAAACTTTACAAAAAGGTGCATATAGATTCAACGAATCACTTGATGATCTTTTTATTTTTATTTGCTATTTTATAAATGCATAAGAATGGGAAGTTGCATCATGAAAGACTAATTTATCCATTTATAAATGCAGAGATCAATATGACCATTGTCTGTGCCGACCGGAAACCCTAACATATATTTCTTTCTGATCTCACATCGGCACATGGAACAACATGAGATATGGTTGTGAGAAACTGCTTCCTCCTCGATGAGCGTCTGTGAGTGAACAAAGCACGACTAGCTTCCTCCTCAGCAAGAATCCACAAGTAGCAGATGAAGAAATGATCAAATGCTATTAAGTTAATGGCAAATTTGTTCAAATTTTAATTGGGACATTTACTTTCATATAAATTGTTCCAAAAATCTAAGCTAACCTTACTCAGGCAAACATCATTGTCCTCATTCTCAGACAAAAGCTTCCTATGTTTCTGGGTTATTTGATGGTTCGTGCCCTGAACCTGCCCATTATGGGAAAAAGATTTTTCCTTACATGGAAGCATGTGGAAGGAATAACTTTTTGGAACACATATGTGGTTAATGGTCCTTTGAAAGACTGTTAACAAAAGGGAAATAAACCCAAGGAGCATCAACTCTGCAAGAAAGTAGTCACTTCATCAGTAGTGATCCTACGATATCCAATACTCATCAAGTATGGAGAAAAAATGTAAAATAAAATACAGGGTAGGTAGTAATTTTCTAGGTCCTATTACAATGAAAAACAGTGTGCAAGTTGGAATTTAAGACGCAGAATAGTTCATCCAAATTATTCCAAAAGAGGAGTAGATTTCAAGAGTAATGGTTTCAAACTAGGGGTAAATTATTCTAAATCTGTTACAGCTAGGGGTAAATTACAGTTTTGAATCTCTAGAATAAAATGAGGGCAAATTAAAATTTTCTCTAGACACTATTCTTTATTTTTGAACCATACCCATGTCATCTAAGCCTATTTTTCATGTTATAATGGTAAATCAAAACCTTCTTATAGATATATTCATACTATCGATGCATGACAAAAATAACACATTCGACAACTTGCTTACCAAGAGGGGGATCTAAAGCTAGTTATTCTGTGCTCAAAATTGCCTTGGAAAATTAGGTGAGTTATTCCAACAAAGCTTACCTTCTTTTAGCTTTTGTAAAGCCTCATACAATGCATTCTGCTGATTATGCTTCAAAATCTGAAAGGAAAAAAATTATAATCGATAAACAAAAAAAGAAGAATAAAAGGATTGTATAATATTAAGTGCTCATAAAACTAGTATTGTTCTAAGTGAAGTAAATTTTCTATACACTTAGAAGTTGATGCATACTTGTTTTGACAAAATAAGCCTAAATGAATTTTCCTATCCATTTGTATGCAAGCAATTTAATATGCCATGTAGTTTTGTCTTGCAATCTAATGGCTTAAAATCATAATGCTGAATTAAAATAATGGGTGATGGAGTAGGACAAAAAGAAAACTCTACTTAATAAAAAAATAATTTAATTCACTGGCCGATAGCCTCAATAATCTCTATTGAAATCTGAAACCCCCAAAGGAGATATGAACTATAATAAAAGCTAGATACATGAACAAGAAAAAGGTAAAAAAAGAAATGGTGATAAAATATTTTAAAACAACTGAAAACATGCCAATTATGGATCAAGGGAACAAATTGAAGATTTCGATTCCATAGTTGAGTGAATCACAAGTTAGTGTTCCTAATTGTCTTCATGTGAGAGTTATTCTTCAAAGCTTCTTTCCTCCTTTGGATGAATAGAGGAAGAAATATTGTTCCCTCATGAAATATTTCTATACAGCAATTTACTAATTTACAAATTGATGCAAATTTTTTTCATTCAAATGTTAAATGTTGTGAAACACAATGGTTCTGATAAGGTTCAAAACTCTTTAAAGTCAAGAAAAATGAGAACATATTACAAAAAAAAACACTTATGAAAAAGAATAGGTCATATTTTCACCATGAAAAGAAAGGGCATCATATCAAGGAATGTAAAAATTGTCGAACTGCATGTGACTGCATCGTGAAACGAAAGGAGGAAAGATGGAGAAAAGTATTCACTGGTAACGGCAATTCACAATCAAACACCATGAGCTCCAGTGGCAACACTTGACCATTTAGAAAGGTTGTGCCTCTTGTCCATGGCGACTGCTTGAAATTCCTATTCTATAAAAGTGATAATTTTTAGCACCTTGTTGTGTCCTGAGAGCATTTTTGCCTTAAGAAAGTGATATCACGCCTCTAGGCCACCTACCACTTTCAATAATTCTCCTTTCTTCTCTTGCATCCTTTAATCTTAGTTTTTCCCCTATGAAACTTGGTTATTTAGAAAAGTTGTGCCTATTGGCCATGATGAACGATAACAGACAAGGAATGGATTTTATGAACCAGAACATACAAAAGGAATGGAAAAGGGAAAAAGCCAAAAGACCGTCCTTGAGAAAAAGAGATGCTGCATGATAATAACAAGAAGAATATTATACACGTCCATCTATATCTCGTCAGCTTCAACATCAAGAAGAAATATAGCACTAGAACGTTGAACAAAAAAAGTAGTACTAATAATAGAACAAGCAAGCGCATCAGACAATTAATTAAACTCTTCTAGAATCAAAATCGGAAGCAAGGAAACTTCCAATGGGAAACAAAAGGACATCAACTTCTACTGTTTATATCCATAATATAATGATACAGGGAGAGGAAGACATTCTTACGGTTTATCATGAAGGCGTTTGAACAAGTAAAAGACAGACAGAAAGGCGAAAGTTTTATTTCATTACAGGATTACCGGCAGAGAGATGGCGAATAAAAATCGTACCTTTCCGAGGAAATGGAGACCGCGCTCAGCGAGCAGAGAGATAAAGACAATAACGGTGCATACTGCAGCCAGAACCCATGTAGGCGTGAATTCCAGTGCCTCGGAATGCTCCGAAGCCTCCATGGCCTCCCTCCAGCACCAGGCTCATCAACCAACTCAACAAAGATGGCTGGGAAGAAACCATATCAGTGAAGGTGAACGATTGGGACTGCTCCGTTGATGCCTGCGTGGCACGTGGAATCGAGGGGAGGATAATGGAGGGTGTAGCTTGTGGTGAATAGTGCAACGCAGGACACTACTAGACCGAAAGCAAATTGAGTGCGCCTCTCTCTGTAGTGCCTCCCTGCGTATCCCATTTGGAACGTAGCGTACGTAGGTCTTCAAGATGGCGACAGAGAATAATTCTCTCCATGCAAATCGACAAGGGATTGCGGCAAAGAATCCGTGAGGAGCTCTAGGGTGTGAGTTTAACACGGTGGAATTCACACCGGGTGGAGAGGAGAGCTCCGATTTCGAAAGTCCTTCCACCGGATAGAAATTTTGAACTAGCCTCCCGAATGGGGCGTCGAGAGGGCGTTCATCGAAGTCGAGCGGGCGGCAGGCGACGGTCGGTGGGCGCGAGTCGAAGTCAGCCATGGGGCGGGCGCCGGCAGTGGGCGCGGCCCCGGCCGACCGGTCGGCAGACGTGCGGTAGCTGAGCAGGCGACTGCTAGGCAATAGGCATGTGGCCGGGCATTAAAATAAACCGGTTCAATTTGGTAAACCCAAAGAGTCTAAATTGGACATGGTTCGAAATTAAACCTGTTTAAACCCGTAAAAACCCTAATTTTCCAATGGATTCCGCCTAAACCGACCGGTTGGGATCCGCCGCCTCTTTTGTTGTTCCACTCGCGAGACCTGCAGCAACCCACATCGCGCACGGCGATGTCGGCGATCCGGCGAAGACATGCGTGGCGCGGAAGCAGCTTGCCATCTTCTTGGCGATACCATTCGCGAGCGTTTGAATGTGGTGACGGCGTCGGCTTCTGGGGCCAGGGAGCGGCACGTCTCTGGCGTCGGTCATTTCCCTTACTATTGATTGGATAATTCAATCAGTAGTCTTCTGTCTTTCGGTGACGCCGTGATGGTTTCCGCCTTTCCGGTGAAGTCTTACCTTCTAGTAGCAGTGTGGTTTTCTCGATGGTAGTGAGCCTTGTTGGACGAGATTATCAAATCTGGTACGGTATTATTATCTATGACTTGTTCTTGTGATTATAATCTTGTGTAGTTGCTCTGCATGGCTGTTTTAGCTGTGGTGATCGGTCAGATCTGAGCATGGATGTTGGAATCAACATAAGGATTGCAGATCTGTTTGAGGCAAGGATCTTCACGTCAGTCAGGTGGATTTTTTTCTGTCGAACAATTAGATAAGGCCTGCTTGTGTATCATTATAGTCATGCTATTTTTCTTATGTGATGGTTGCACATTTATCCATGATTTATCCATGATTGGTACTGTTTTTTTATAGATATCTTGATTCACAATCTTGCAAGTTTGGAATTGTGATTGTGCCATTTATGCCTATATGATTGAATCGTATTTATGATATACATGCTCAAATCTGTTTTGCTATAGATCTAGCGACATGTTAAATGTGATATATGGGCATGATATTGAATTGTGAGCATCTATACTTGCTGATTATTTCTGCTACATTGTACTGAGATTAGGTTTCATTCATGACTCGTTTTGGTATTGCCAGAGTCAGCTGTAGCAATAGCAACTAAAGGAAAGAAAATTGCTTGAACTGCCATCAAATTTCTATTATCTTTTCACTTATCTATCTTTCCTTTCTATTTTAGTTGTTTTTGCCTTCCTAGCTGATGAACAGTTCATTAACTTGTATATCCTCTGTAAGCTGCTTTGATCTCTAGAATTTGCAGTTTGTGATGCCTATACGATTTGTTTGGAACCATTTTGGATGGTTTTGATCTCATTGAACTGTCACTTATCCCTTCTAGAAATTTTGATGATTCTTAGAAAAAATCTGCCACTCATCCCATCTTTTCACCAGGGTTTTTACTTCTCTTTCCTCGTTACCCCCAATTTCAAAGGTTTATTCAAGTTCTATGAACAGATTTCACCTTTGTCAAAGGTGGCTGTAGCAACAGCAATTCAAGGGAAGAAGAAAATGGCAAACATATCATCCATTGTTGCTCGAATACTTTTACCTCTTTAATTTCCATCCTGCAATGCCTACATTATTTGTTTTGGTTTTTATTTGTACAATTTTGATTAGTGTTCCTATCCTTTTAGAAAATTTTAATGACTGTACAACTGACCTTTTGTTCATCCTTTTTTCTAAAGTATCTGCCTTGTCTTCCTTATCACCTACAATTTCTAGTGTTCTCTCAACTTCTATTGACTATTTGTTTTGGCAATTGGTAGAGATTTCTGCTACATTGTACTGAGATTAGGATGGATTTCTGTGCCTTTGGTTTATAGCGATAGTAATCAAAGGGAAGAAAACTGGTCGAAATTGGTGTCAAATTTTTCAATGGCATATATCCCTTAGAACTTCCCATACTATTTTATTGCTAAATTTCCATGTCAACAATCCTTTTTTTTTTTGGGTTATTTTATGATTTATTTATGAGGAGAGGAAAATGGTGCATATGCCAGCAATTGTTAGATGCCCTTATTCTATTTGAAGAGTTATTTATTTCGGTAATTTTCGGAGCAAGGTGTTTCACTACTGTTTGCATCATGTTGGATTAGATAGCAGACGAATTTGGGATGATTGATTTGGTCCCACGGAAGTTTTCTACCGGTCACCAGGATAAATCGGAAAGCATTCGCGGTAGGCGGTCTAGAAGCTCAGCGTCTTAGGGTTCGCGCATCATTTAGAGGGAAAATTTCTGTAAAATATATTGTAATTAGGGATCGAACCACGGATATCTAAGATAATAATTAATCGTCCTACCGTTACATCATAGTTCCGAGGCCTCTATTGTTTCCATCATGGGATTCTTAGTCTAAGTTGTTTTCAATAATGTTTTGGTTTTTATTTGGATGATTTTGATCTCGTTCTGCTATTGCTAATCCCTTTTAGAAAATGGTATGGGTCAACTATCGTTTTGGGCCGTCTCGCATATCTAGAGTTACATATAAGTCAAAAGCTCCTTGTGTTCTATATTAATTTTTTATCCAAAAGATATCTCAAAATTGATAAATTGTCATTCAATATTATTCTTATTATTATATTATCTATATCTCTCGCTTAAATGGTGCATACTGTAATAGTTATGAAATTATAATTATTATAATATAAATTTTTTAAAAATATCAAAATTATTGAGAGACTTTAAAAAAAAATTATATTTTTTTAATTTGAAATTGGATCGTTAAAGTTAAAGTTTCATGTAATAATTAATTGTAGATTTTTAAACGTGTTTTAATTTCATATATTAGAAGTTACGTGTGAGTTATAAGTTATGATTTTTTAAAATTTAATATTCACGTCTTTATGAAATTTAAATTACACAATTGTAGTAATTATGGTTGTAGCAATTATGAATTTATAATTGTTATAGCATGTGTTAAATTTTAAGAGATCATAATTTTTTATCTTAATTAAATTACAAGAGGTATAATTTATCAAATTAAAGTTTGTTTAGAATTCTATAATGGGTTATGGGATGAAACTCGTAACAGTTCAATTTTAGCTTAAAAAATATCATTTATATTATTTTTGAAGATTTTAAATAATTTTAATCTTACAATATATTTTTTATATTATAGCAACTATGACGGTGCAAAACATAGGTGGGGTATCCTTTTGTAAAATTAAAGATCAGTTAAGCCATTATACAGAGGTTAGATGCTTAAAAAAAAACCAAATCAAGAGTGTCCCTTTTCGATTTGTTAAAAGAGGGAAGTCAATTTTACTTTTTGCCCTTATATATATCAGTTATCCTGCAGCAAGTTTCTTTCTCTACAGTTTGCATATTGCATTGCCTACTGTGTGACTTGTTTTCATTTATTTTGGTTTTTATTAGGATGGATTTGATCCAATTTTAGTCATCCCTGATCCTCTTACAAAATCTGATCGGTCAAATGCAACACACCTTTCCCACATCATTTCTTAAGAGTTTAATCTTTGTCCCAGGGACTATGGTATAGTAGAAAGATGATTAATTATCTTCTAAACATCCATAATTCGATCTTTGGTTATAATGAATTTTGTAAGAATTTTTTTTCTAAATATAGGGACGAATCTAGGTGAAGGTTGAAGGGGGAGTTGAAGCCCTCGCCAAGATTTGCCGGAGCTTCTATACCATCTCCCGAAACCACTATATCTCTGTTCCTTTGTTTTCTCTATCTTCCTCTCTATATACTTCTCTTTTTTCCCCTTCCTAATTACCTCCACTTCGCAAGCAACACTGGCGTAATGGAATGGGAAAAATAAACAAAAATGCAAGAAAATACAGGGGCACTCTTTCTTCCTTATTTTTCTGCTTTTCCTTCCTTGCTTGATTTGGCTAGCAAAAGAGCAAATTTGTGATGGAATGGCGGAGATTTTTGGAATTGTTAGCATCTAATTATTACTTCTAGGCAATAGTGAAATAGCTCCTTGCAAATCTACGTGAGAATGCTCGCTCGCTATGTTGCCTCATTTTCATGCTTCCCTTTTCTTTATAAATAGTCCTGTGCTTTCGCCCCTTCCAAGTTTAACCCCTTCTGTCATTTTTATCTATTACCATTCCATTTACAACCTTACCCTTTGGCCTTTACCCTCTCCCTATGGAGGAGCCATCGAGGTTGCAATAAGGCTATAGGGCTGTTTATTCTCAACCCTCATCAAGCGAGCCCATTATATATATATATATATATATATATATATATATATATATATATCCGGAAGGCTGAAGTCCAAGCCCAAACTTAAGTGTTAATCAATATTTCTAAAATTAATATTTTAATAGTAATTTTATAATTAATTTAATATTTTATCATTTTTAATAATGTGAAATTGAATTTTTTTGTTATTAAATATATTTTTATATGTTGTAAAAAAGAAATTTGTTAACCCACATTAGAAATTATCTCTGGATTCGTTCTTGTACAAATGGGATGCATAATTGTTAAATGTTAGGCTGGACAGTCTACTGCAAATATTTTTCGATTTACTCTGATAATTAATAGAAAATTTTTATATGACTGAGTCAATCATGTCAGATGCAATATTACTCAATCTTATTAATTATTTTTTTTTTTAAGAGGGTATCTTTGCTTCACTCATCAACCTAATTTCTTAGGTTGCTCAAGCTCGGTTGATCTGCTTGCTTGGGTAACATTTAAAAAAGAATACTACGATATATTATTTTTAAAAAACAATTGTGTTAAATTTAAATAAGAAAGTGTTGCTATATTAATTATTTATTTTGAATCACTTAGTTTGTTTAATGATTATTATTTTACCAGTTCACAACATGTAGATATATGATCTGTCTCCTTTCCCTTTCTCTTTATAAAGGTTTGATATATAGCAGATTTTGAGCTGATCTTGTGTACAATAAAAAAAAATGATTTAAATGTTTTTTTATACTTAATATTACAATTCATTTGCTAAATCTTAAAATAAAATCTTAAATAATATATCCATATGATGGGGTTGAATATCCTATGGTTGACACGTGGATTGAAAAAATTACGTGGTAAGATTCATCAAATCTAGACGACTCTCTTTCTTGGACCCCCGAGGCCTCCTCGGGATGGGGGATTCCCGAGACCATCTTGGATAGACATACTCTTGAGAAATCGCTTCAAAAAGACACACGCCCGAGATCACCTCGGGAGATCAAGGCCCCGAGATCACCTTGATGTAGTGGAGCCCAAGGAGCACTCGACCTCAAGTAACTGTCCCCTTCCTTCAGAGCTGAGGATAATCATCACCAATAATTACAGGATAATCATGACCCATAATACGCGGTCATTAAAGTATTAATCATCGCAACGGTCTAGATTTAATGACTGCGACGACTGTTACAAAGATTATCCAGTAACCGACAATTGAGAGGGCGTGAAGAAGAACGTGTGACACATGTGACGACCATCTCTCGTATAAAAGGTACCCCAACCCCCCAGGTAAGGGGGTTACAGATATTCTAACTCGTACATTTTTGTTCGTTTTCTTCTATCTCTTAAAATCAGGCACTAACTTGAGCGTCGGAGTAGATTCCGTCGGACAACCTCCGACATGTTCCACTAATGCTCGTGTTAACTCGCAGGGTGGAACCTCTTCCTCCTTCGTCATCGTCCTCGTAGTTGAACCCTGGTGACAGGTCGTCGACGTCGATTCCTTCCGGAACATCATAAATTTAAAAAAATAAATAAATAATAGGTATATATGCGTGTGCGTTTATTTGCCTGTTTGTTTGTTTTTTTTTTTTGGTAAGTGTTAAAAATTTATTTTGTTTTATGAGTTGACTAAAATAATGTATGTTAATTTGTTATGATAACTTATAATTATAATAAATAAATACATATTTAATTTCTACAAGAAATGATATGATATTTTATAAAATATCACTTTAAAATATTAAAATCAAATTAATTTGGTGAACTAGATTAAAAATAAAAAGGGTGCCCGTCTTTTCTTCCCCTCTCTTTTGACAAATTTACTCTTTAAAAAAATAGAACCGATTTGGCACGTGCTTAAGAAATTTATATAGTTATTTTAATCAAAAGTATTATATAAATATTGTAAATTTTAAAAATAAAGATTTAAAAAAAATTATATAAGATTTTTAAAATGACTAAATCATTTTTTTAAAAAATAAAATTTTAATTTTAATCTTTATTAGTTTAAAATATATCTCATTCAATAGATAACAAAAGTCAACGGTCAAACAGTGACCTACCCAAGCCCACACTCTCGAGCGCAATGCAAGCCGCATACTCCTGAAGCATCAACAACCCTGTCGACTACTGACATTGTGCAGCGGTTAAAAATGTTATATCAAAAAAATATATATATAAAATAAATCATAATTAAGATCCAATCGTAAATATTTAAATGATAATTTAATAATCTTTCACTATATCATAGTCTCTAAAGTTATTCTGTAGCGGTTAAAATAAGATGTAGTGGGGTTAATGAGAGGGGTCAATATTTGATTTTCGATCGGGATATGTATTGGTATTGAATTTATTATAAAAAATTTGAATTGCACGGCGGTGGACCTAAGTATTCATTAGTCAAGATAATTCACGTGTGTATTTTTACGAGCGAAGTATTTATTCTGCATTGGTCGATTTTATATGGATGGCAAAGACCATAAGGGTCCACCATCAATGCCTTATTATAGCGCTCCCAATTAATCGGTCTTCAAAATTAATTAGATAGTTAAACTGGACATCTAAGTTAGTTATATATATATAAAAAAAAATGCACCAACCCTATCTCCTTAATCCATACTACACGCTATTTAAATCATCAAACAATAATTTAACCACAAAATTAACTCATCTCACATTCAAAGTCAAAACTGACAGCCCCAACCGATCGATTCCTTCGACTAAGCTTAATTAATCCACCTTTAATCACACAATTAAAAACTAAATGCAGTTGCATAATCAGGATCCAAATATATCTCTGAAGAAATATAGGCCAAGTACATTAACCATAAGGAACACAGCGATGATCTTCTTTAGTAGAAGATATACAATTCAGCAAGAAGAAAGAAAAAAAGGTAGATATATAGGAAAATGAATTGCCTGGCTTTCCCGTGTATGCCATTGACCGGCCAGTGAGTTCTTCACCTTATGCTCATCTTTGCGACGGCCGGAGACTGACCCTGAAATACAGAAGAAGAAGAAGAAGGAGGAGGAGGCAGCGCCAGCGCCGCTATGGGGTTTACTATATATGGAATTATTAGGGTTTATAAGGGTATGGAGATGAGGGAGGGGAACAGGTGGGAGGAAATTAAGGTGGAGAAGGAGGGAGGGAGGAAGAAGGGAAGAAATTAAATGCACGGGGCTCGAAGGGCGAAGCTCCGGTTGGGGAGTGGGAGAGTCCGAGCCCGACATCATCGATCGGATTCGAGGCTGGGTCGGGGGGCCTGGCGTCGTCGGGCGTAGCGAGAATTAATGTCCCCTTTGGCATGGCTTGAGCTAGGTAGGTTTGCTGCGTGGAAGCCGCGCGCCTTGAGGTTTTCGAATTGCGAGGGAGGAGGACACTGACCAGGGAGCTCGCCGCATGCAGCGCCCCCGTGCGTGCGTGCGTGCATGGGAGGGGGACATGCAGAGATTTGCTAATGGGGTTTGGTTTTTGTTAGGAACAACATGAAAGTGAGGGCTTCGGGGTCCTCAAGTGGGGATGTGTCTCTCCTTTAATGTTCTGTTTATGTTTTATTGGGGAGGACGGAGATAAAAGAATTGAGAAAATTGGTCCAGTTTATTATTATTATTTTTTTAAAGAAATATTCATGGGAACATGTATGGAAATTTCTCAAAAATGAAACTGAGTTTTACATGTAATTTTGGTCCTATAAAATTTTTGCATACACTCCATGATGAAATTGATAAAATAATTTTGTATGTTATTTTTTTATTAATATAAAATAGTAAAATTTCAATATATATTTTTAAGATTTAAGTATAAATTATTTGAGATTGAGTACTAATTTAATAAATTTAAGTATTATTTAAAAAAAATTTGAGTATATATTATTTTCAGTATACAATAAAATTGTCAATATACAGGGGCATAGCCAAAATTCAAAATTATCTAGGGTTGACAGAATCAAAAATCTTGAGAGTTGAAGTATCAAGAATTATAAATAAATAAGTAAAATTGAGTAATTGATCATCTTTATTCAATTTTGGATTGGACGACATCGTGCGAGGCTATAGGATCTCGCGTTGGACAACATCATGCAAGACTGTAAGCCCTCACATCTGACGGCACCGCGCGAGGCTGTCGTGCCTCGCGTTAGATGACTTAATTAATATAAAAGTAAAAAAAAAAACGATATAAATAGTACACCATGTAAAATTTGATCAAAAATAATATATAAAATATCTTTATATAAAAAATCTTTACATATAACTTAATCTTATCGAGAGTATCTTAAAAAAATTATAATCATTTTAAATGGCTACCATAAACTTTTATAGTAGCCTTTTTGTCAAGTTGAATTAGTTTATTTTATATGGTGTACAATAGCTAGCTACTTCCTTGTAGATACAACTACATTTGAATAAGAATCGTCCTTCTATTTGTTTTTTAAAGCTAGGAACTTATTTTCACAATTCAGATAATTAAAGACTCCTTTTACGTTTTTATCCCTTTTCTTTCCATCAATTTTAAATTGCTTAGAGTGCGAACATATGTCTAATTGAATCTAGCCGAGCATTCAGGGCATCTCCAACCCAACATCAAAATATCAAATTTAATGTCAAATTCATGTCAAAACACTCCAATTCATACATTGTATCTATTAGATATCTTAGATATCTAGTGTGAATGGAAGAGAAGTGGTGGGCCTAATCCCACATTGAAACTTTCTATTGAGTAGAAAGTGAAGTGGAGAATAAAGAGGCTCCCTTATGAGTGGGGTTTTAGTCCCACATTGGGAGTTTTAAGACAAAATGGTTGGTTTATATTGTTTTCCAAGCATGTTAGTTGTGAACAAATGCTAGGGGAGAGGCTCTCTCTCACGCGTGGGTGCGCAGGGGGTGCAAATCCAGAGATTGGATTTGTACTGACCCAAGTGAACTCGTGTGCGTGCACGACTCGCGCACGTTGAATGTCCGACCGATCTGGGCAAAATTTGTCTAAGCAGATGAACCAACATTTTGCTCAAATATAACTTACGACTGCGGGGGTCTAAGCCTATATAAGGAAGCCGTGACAGAGAGCAAAAGAGAGACAATACAAAAATTCTCCTCCGCTCCACCTCGTTCTCGACCTCCGTTGATTATAGTCGGGTACTTCCTCAGTTCACCACGAGCAACGAGTGCTCCGTTGTGCCCGTGGTTTGCTATTGTATCTTGGGAGGGCAAATCTGTTTCAAGGAAACTGCGCTTCGCAGGCCTCAGCAAGAATGGTCGAGAGACGCCCGACTACTGCTTGGGAGCTCACTCGACCATTTCGCTCGGGAGCTCACTCGGTAGCTCGGGAGCTCACTCGAGAGCTCGGAAATTCTGCTCGGGAGAGTGCAAACTGTATAAGAGACAGCTCGGGCCACTCAACAGAGATAAGTTGAAGTTATTTTAGTAATTTCAATTTATTGTAAATTCTCCGAATTTCCTCCAACAGTATCCACACTAAATTTGGTACGATGAATAGTGCAATACCAAAGTCGGTGATGCACTATTCATCACACCATATTTGGTGTTGTAATTTTTTATTTTTTTTATATTTAAAAAATCTTATTATATTATATAATTAATAAAATTAAATATAATATATATTATTAAATATCATAAATAAAAATTAATTTATAATTATTATTTTTTCTCTAATATTAATTATTTATTATAAATTTAAATTAAATATATTTATTAGTAGATTTTAATTTTATTATACATATTTATAACGATTTAATTTATTAAAAAATTTATTTATAATATAATTAATATATTTTAATTATAATTACATTTATAAATTATATCATAAAAAATATAATAAAATATTTATAAATTTGTTATGCATAAATATAAAATACAACATTAAGTTGACATACAAAATAAAAATAAATTAGTAATAAATTAAAATATGTTAATAATTAAATTAATTATGAATAAGAAAAATAAAATTGGTGTGATATAGTGTTAGTGGGTTGAAATTTAAATAGTATTTGGTGTTTAAATCGTATTATTTTAATATAAAAATGACATCAAATATAGTATTTATGGTTGGAGAGGTCTAAGAGAGGTTCGAGTTTGTTTCACTTGCATTTTCCCTTGGCTCGAGTTTGATTTGATTTTAATTCTTATATTCGAGTTTTTTTTTAATTCTTATATTCGAGTTATTAAATGGTTATATACACGGATATGATATACTGTCTAACTCCTCGTGTGCGGTGTTTGTTGGTGACTAAGTGCGTAAGGTCAATGAAAGTTATCCGGGCACCCAAAAATGAACAGTTTGCAAAAATGAACGGACGTTGTCACATCGCACACGGAGAGTCGAGCAGCATATCAAGATTCTTTATATACAAAATATGATAAATAAGTATCCTGACGAATATGTTCACAAACATCTTAATAAACACATTCGTAAACCTATAAATGAACACGTGCACGAGCTACGAATCAAATATTACTAAGTTCGAGCTCGACTGACTCGATAATGTTATCGAGATCAAACTCCAGCCGCCAAGAAGTCAGGGAACTGACAAATTAATTCGTGGCGTGGAGTCACTCCAGCAGACGCTTAGAGCTGTAAATGAATCAAGTCACTCATGAACTATTCGGAGCTCGATTTGATAGAAGCTCGTTTAATAAAGCTCGTTAATATTAACGAACCAAACTTAAACTCAGTAGTATTCGGCTCGTTAGCTCGTGAACAGACTCGTTAATAAGCTCGTAAGCTAGTTCGTAAAATATAAAATTAATATTTAACATTAAATATATAATTTTGACACTTTTACATTTAATAAATATAAAATATCTAATAAAGCTCATTTGTACGAATAAAATCATAAATTTTAATAAATATTTTATATTTTTTAGAATATATAATTTATTTTTTTAATAAATTGATGAATAATTTAATTAATAATTTATATTTGGTAAGTTCGTTTAGGGCTCGATTAGGCTCGAATATGCTCGCGAGCCATCACTATATTCGATAAATTAAGCTCGAGCTCGGTTCGATAATAAACGAACTAAACTCAAACTCTCAAATATTCGGCTCGGTTCGATTCGATTACAGCCTTACAGACGCTCCTAAACATGTGGAAGAGTTTGTTCTGACCAAATCCAACGAATGGTCTTGGATTCGCCATGCGCCTGGGCCCACTGTACTCGACGTATTGTTGTCTCTTCGGCACCGTCGATCGAGCGACTAGCTAATTAGATTGCCCTGACGATCTACGAGACGATAGCCACGAATGAATGAATGGCTTCCACAGCTCTCCTCTCGGCTCCTCCGGCAGCAGCGCCGGCGGCTGCATCATCGGTTCCATCTCTGAAGCAGCGCGTAGCCACGGTGCATGTGGCGGCGGTGCCCCTGAGGGCCGCCAAAGGCCCTGCCCAGACGCTGCTGTCTGCCGCTTACTCGGTGGGCGTCTGGCAGCTGCAGCACTTCGTGGTCATCATCCGGCGAATACGTGCGCGACCAGCACTTCGTGGCAGCTGCAGCACTGCCGTTTAAGTTTCTTAATTCAAAGGCATTTTCAGATTATATATATATATATATATATATATATATTCACTCCGGCGGATACGTGCGCGACCAGGGCGCCAGACCGATCAGGGACATCCCTGATCGGTCAGGTGACCGATCAGGGAAGTCTATGATCGGTCTGGGTGTCTGGTCCGTATGGAAGTCCGCATATCACGGTCCGCAGGAGAGTAAAATCGTGTGTGTGTGTATATATATATATAGTAATCTGATCTCCTGCGGACCGCGTGCGGACGCCTGCCTGATCAGTCAGGGACTTTCCTGACCGATCAGGAAGGTGTCTGATCGGTCAATCTGACCGATCAGCCGTTACCTAATGCCGACGGGTTCACCGCTATCCGACGGGTTCACCGCTACCCCTAGGGTTCACCGCACCCGCTAGGGTTATAATTTTTGTTCGGGGGCGACGGTCGAACCGCCGATGGTGTCCGATCGACGATTGGCACCATCGGCGCACAGCACCTGTGTGACCGATCAGGCAACTACTGCCAATGGTGTCCGATCGACGATTGGCACCATCGGCGCACAGCACCTACGTGACCGATCAGGCAGTTGCCTGATCGGTGTGGAGCTGTGGTCCACATCAGAATAAATATATATATATATATATATATATATATATAAAGTAATGCTCTCCTGCGGACCGCCTCGTGCGGACCGCGTGCGCGACCGAGGCGCCAGACCGATCAGGCCAATCAGGCAAGGGCCTGATCGGTCTGGCCTCTATGGTCCGCACGGATGATCCGCACAACGCGTCCGCAGGAGAACAATCCCGTGAGTTGCGGGTCTAGGTGGGCTAAGTGTGATCAGGTAGATCATGAGTTTTGATGTATGTGCCAATATGATTAAGTTAGGTTTTCGTGTTGATTTGATATGTGTGTTTGAGTCGTGCAGGACTTGGTGAATCACACATGGAGTAATGAAGTGAAGCATCCGAGGGACGAGAGCCAAGGAAGAGGACTTCAAGGGCGAGCCGGGGAAGTAGACTTCAAAGGCATACGCGAAGGATGACATAGAGGCAAGCTGTGGGCTTGTGTGAGCATCAAAGGGACGAGAGCCGAAGGAAGAGAACTTCAAGGGGCAAGCCAAAGGAGTGGACTTCAAGGCATACACGAAGGATGAACTTCGGAGTGAGTTTGAGTGAACTTGTAAGCTGGACAGTCGACTGCCAGAGGAGTCAGTCGATTGCTAGCGCAGAGTGGAAACTCACAGAAAGATCAGTCGACTGGTCCAGGCACCACTCTACTGGTCTGCGTAAAAATAGAGTCGTTGGCTAACCGTTGGTTGGGCATCAATCGGCTGCCCCTTGGGCCAGTCGACTGGTGTCGAGGTTGAGCTGTTTGTTAACAACTCTCTCCTCTATTTAAGAGAAGACTTTGGGGCATGAATATGTTCCGGTTCTTGATTACTAAATCCTATTCTAAGTGCCCAAAGCTTCCATAGCCTACTCTCTTCCCCATACTCTAAATCTCATCTTGTAAAAGAGGAAGAGATTATCTTATGAAGGTTTCTCCACCTTCAAGGAGAAGACCATAGTGAAACTTGCTTGTGTGGTGTACATCCTTGGATTAGTCACCTCTAGGAGGTGGATACCAAGTAAATCAAGGGAGTTAGAATTGCTTTCTTTGTTAATTGATTTTGTCTATTATTGTTTTTGTGCTTTAGCTAACATTCTTATAGACAAAATCAAAGAAAACCCATTCACCCCCTCTAGCCTAACGCCAAGGTCCTAACGAGTGGTATCAGAGCTCGGTTCATTTCGGGAGAACTTACCGTCAACCAGAACATTAAGATGGTGTTTTAAGAGGGATATAGCACCGCACGACCACCATTCTTCGATGACAACGACTTTGCATATTGGAAAGATAGAATGGAATACTATTTAATGAATGATATTGAAAATTAGTTTAGTATGGTAGATGACTTTGAGATGTTAAAGGATGAGAGGGGAGAACCTCTCCCTACCAAGAATTGGTTAAAAGAGATTATGAAGAAGGCTCAAGCCAATGCAAAGGCCACAACAATGCTACAATGTGGCCTTTCAATGGAGCAATTGAACAAAGTCGGACCATTCAAGTCCGCCAAAGAGCTTTGGGAAAAGCTCATTGAGTTATATGAGATCAAATGAATGGTGGCTCAACTTCAATCCCTCACCATGAAGACAAATGAAACCGTGAGTCAATTGCACGGTAGATTTAAAGAAATCGTCAATGAGTTTCATGTGATAGGTGAAAAATTGAGAATAGGGATCTAGTAAGGTATGTGCTTCAATTTTTCCTTAGAACCACCTTATGTGCCTCAATGGTTGATGCTTATAAAGTCTCTAGGCATCTCTCTTTAGTAAAGCTTAATGATTTATTTTGTGAATTTAAACTTCATGAACAAGCTAATGTGTCTATCAAAGAAAAGAGTATAGCTCTTATTGTAGAAAAAGAGAGGAAGAAGAAGAAGGACAAGAAGAAGGTCTCTTACTCATCATCCGATTTGGAAGAATCAAACACTTCAATGAATAGTGATCAAGAGGCGTATATGGTAAGGAAGATGAGGAAAGCATTTAAAAGTTTTTCTTCTAACAAATCTCATAGTAGGAAAAATTCAAGAAGCAAGAGTATGACAAGAAAGGTTATATGCTATAATTGCCATAAAGAAGGACACATAAGGGATGATTGTCCACTCTTGAAGAAGAAGGAAGAAAAGAAGAAGGAGGAAAAGAAGAAAACAAAAGAAAAAGGCAAGAAGGTTAAAAACCTAAAGGCGATATGGGATGATCCTTCATCATCGGAAGAAGAAGAACACCACGTATCCCATTTTGCTCTAATGAAAATTGACAACATAGCATGCACATCATCCGAAGATGAGAAGAGCTCAAGTGGAGATGAAGAAGGGAGCTCAAGTGAAGAGGGAAGTCAATCTTCAGATTCGGATGTCTCGGTAAGTGAGGTATTGATAAGTACCATTTTATTGATTATTTTAGATGTCAAAATCCATGTTTGACCCATATTTTTCTTGCTTAATTGTGAATTTACCCTAGGTTCTAGAAATTATTGCTATTTTGGACTTAGTTGCAAATTTGTACATATTTGAATTATTTTGGCCACTAAATTTGCAATCTATTTTTGTAGGCATAATGGATCAGGGACCTAGGGTATATTGGGTCAAACTTGAGTCGGAAGTGGACCCGGATCGAGTTATCAAGCTTCGGATTAATCCGGGCCGTCCGACTCAAAAGCGGCTAGATCTGAGCCATCCGGAACCATCTGAAGCAATCCGAGCTAGGGTTAGGGCTGATCAAGCACTCTGATCAAGAGCTGAAGGTTTCATCCCAATCAGAGCTCATTCAACCGTTGGATCAAGCTCAGAGGGTTCTAGATCATCCATTCAAAGATTAGGTTGATCTGGAGCATCCGTTGCACATCTAGAGGATCCGAGCTACCACGAGGCAGATCCTGACCCCTGATCATCATCATCAAAGTTTGGATTGAATCAGAGCAAGATCAGCCGTTGGATTTTCTCAAATTGATCCGAGCCGTCCAATGCCAAGTACTTAATTAAATTTCCGCAGCTTCTTTCGTGGTCGCGTCTTCTTCGCCACAACGTTCCTTCTTCAGCTGTTCTTAGTTTTTCTTCAAGATTTTCTTCATCCAAGGGGCGCGACCCCTCAATTTCTCCATTAGATCATGTGCTAGGTCAGTGGGAGGATCATCGGTGAAGTTTCCAGTTCAGAATTGCCCAAGAAACAGAGCTGGGAGAGGTTTCCTCAGCTCTGCCATTTGCTGCCTTTTGATCGGGTGTGCTCCATTTCCTTCCACCCGAGTAGTTCATGAGGGGTTCCCTGGATTGCTTGGATCATCCACAACTCACCATCGCACGCGGACACAGTTGAATCAAGGGAATCGGATGGTGATTTCATATTGAGCAGAGTTGAGCTGAATTCAAGCGCTGATTGAGTTTTCTCTCTAATTTGTTGAGCTTACGGGTTCGAGGCTCACCCTTGCATGACGAACAAGGAGTACATTGAGCTAGGGAAGGATTGAGGCTTAGTTTTCTTCTTGAATTTTCGATTCGTAGCTGTAATTTCATTTCTGCAGTGTTTCAGTTTCTGAATTTCTTATCGGCTGCTGTAGTGTGTTTTTTTTCCAATTTGATTCAGTGTTAATTAGGTTTAATTCCTGCAAGTAGTTAGCTATGAATCTTGTTAGTGAACAATCTGGTTTAAATTCAGTTTACTTCCTGCTTAATAGCTTGCGTATCAACTTTTCTACAATTTCGTTATCTGTTTCGTATCAGCTTTTTTTATTGCCTTCTGCGTATCAGATTTTTACTTGAGTTTCTGAATTGCGTATCAAGCTAGCTTAGTTTTCATCTTCTGAATTCACTTTACGGCTTATTTCATTTGCATAGCAATTCATATTGAGTTTCTGAATTCAGCCATCCCCTGTTTCAGTTTTCGATTTCTGTTTTGGAATGGTTTCCTGAGATTCCAGCTGTTAGTTCTTGTTTATGCTTAGTTTCGATTTCTGCAAAACTCCAACTCCAATTCTGCAATTCAGTTTTCATTCCTGCAATTCGATTCCCATATCAGAACATGAATTCATTTCTGTAATCTGGACTCAGCTGGATTGTGGCGTGCCAATTTCCATATCTGCAACTCTAGTTTATTTCTGCAAATCTGGATATTAGCCTCTGAAGTTTGCATCAAGAGAGCTTTAGATCTTCTAAACCTTTTTCTGAACATTACATTTGTGCAGTTAACTTCAGCTTTTGAACTAAATTTAGCATTCAGTTCATTTCTGAATTTTTCTTTGCTTTCATTACTGCTGAATTTCTGCTTCAGTTCTGATTTCCTTCACTCATTTCTGCTACCACTTCTCGAAAGGTTTTGTCTTCCAAGTTGTACTGACTAGCTGTAATTCTGAATTACCAGTTGCTTTACATTAGTCGCAGCTAAGTAACCACTCGAAACTGATTTGAATTGTATTTGGCACATAAGTTTCCTTTATTTGTGTATCAAGTTGTTTCAATCCTTCACCTTGTATCAAGCTGAGTTTCGGCCTGGAATTACAACCTCTGGAGTTCAACACCAATTGCAATGTACTCTAGCATTTGAGTTTAAGTTCCTTCCTCTTGGTAGCAAGTTTACTTCATTTTTTTTGCATGTGGCACGCAAGTGAAATCATGGCACGATTTTTGTATCAATTTGGTTTTAGATTGCTTGCATTTGGACTGTCTCGAGTTTGATTTTTTGTTGCTTCATTGATTGGCATTTGCTCTGCATATTGAATCAGATTCGTTTTCCAAAAATTGCTTAAGTGCTTTAGATGAGTAAGTGGTCCTTTTGGTTGAATGATAACTTGCTATCACTTGTTAAGTTCCATGGTTGAGTTTTCCTTCATTCTCATTGTGTTTTCATTCTAAATTGAAACCCAAACCATATTCCATTCGAAACCCAAAATTCACAAACGACACATAAACTCGAGCATCAAATCAACCATCCTCAACTAGTCCCTAGGAAAAATACGACCTGTGGCCCCTTTACTACGTTTTCATATTTTGATTGCAAAAAGGGTTTCCAGCTTTCATATAAATATCTAAATTTGAGACTCACTTTCGTGACACCTAGTTTGGGTCCATCAGGTATACAAACTACCCACTAGGCCACTACTACACTTGTGAAAATTATTTCTAGCACTAATGATGATTTGTTTAATGCTAGAAAGAAAATTAAGTGTTTGGAAAATGAGATTTGCATGTTAAAAGAAAAAATTAGAATCTATGACAATTAAAGACAATATGCATGATTCTTCTTTTAGTTTAAATGAGTCATCTTTAGAAGAAGAAAATAAGAAATTAAGGGAAAAGATAGATAGTCTTACCAAAGCCCTTACAAAATTTGAAATTGGCTCAAAGACTTTAGGTATGATCATTGAGAGCCAAAGGGCAAGTTTCAAGAAAGAGGAGTTAGGGTTTGAAAAATCTAGCAATGGAAAAACCTATCATTGTTTACTTGCTAGAGGACAAACAAAGACCAAGACCCTAAGTAAGAAATAGATCCCTAAGGAGTGTTAGGATCTTACCGTGAAGCTAGAGGGGGGGGGGGTGAATAGCTTTTCTCAATTTTTGTACCTACAATGTTAGCGTGCACAAGCGGAAATAACAATAACAAAATCAAACAAACGCTAACACGTCACATTTACGTGGTTCGGAGATAGAGTTCCTACTCCACGGCTGTCGGTAAGGTGGACGATCCCGATCCATCGGTGGATGACTCCCTGGAAGACCTTCGACTAGCTCGTGTAGCTCTTTGTGGGTGGAGAAACCTCGCCACAACCCAAACAACACTTCTGAGCTCTTAGACTACTAATTGGCCTTTAACCAAAGACAATTTCGTCAAGAACCCTCAGTCAAAACCGAGCCCCTTTAAATAGTGCTCTAGGCTAAGAAGACTGCTGCCAGTCGACTGGTCTATTACCAGTCGACTGGTCCCACCTAAATTCGACCGTTGCAAGCCCAACGTTCGAATTTCCAGCCACCACCAGTCGACTACCTCATTAGCAGTCGATTGATCTTTCTGTGGCATATACCAGTCGACTGCCCCATTTCGACACCTAAGGTTTTCCTTCCCGAGTATATTTCTCTCAGCACTCGAACCCTAGGATTTCCCGAGTATATTTCCCTAAGCACTCGAACCCTCACGACCCATCTAACTCTTCACCAGCAGCCCCGATCTGTTGCCTTCGCGCCCTCTTCGTCTTCGGCTCCCGTCCCTCAGATGCACACACAAGCCCTCGACTTGCCTCCATGTCATCCTTCACGCATGCCTCGAAGTCCGCGTCCCTCGGCTCATCGTTCATGCTATATTCATGGTCCCTCGGATGCGCACACAAGCCCACGACTTGCCTCCATGTCATCCTTTACCGTACCCGAAGCCGTCCAACTGAGTCCATGTGTATCCTGCAAACCTGCACACTCAAATACACATATTAAAACATAAGGGTGAACCTAACTTAAACTCTTTGCCCAAACATCAAAACGCATGGTCACTCCGTACCATAGATTGCCCCAACAAGGAGTACTTGGTCAACCCAATTAGAAAATATTTCTATTGAGTACCAAAGTCAATCCTCAAGGATTAGAGGATTTTGGTTAAGTCACCCATGTATTGAAATTTCAAATTTTTAAAATTTGGTTGACTTGAGACATTAAGGGAGAGTTTTTAGCCCAAGTAGAAATTCTTGATAAAATGGGCTAAATAGGATGTACCTTTAGAACATCTCATATTATTTTATAATTGTATTTATGCATATATATGGGATGTTATGATGATACATTTAACTCACTTATGCTTGTGACATTTTGATGAGTTATTGGATGTATCACATTAGTGATAATAGACCAACTATGGGGAAAGCAAATGTTTAATTAATGAACATCTTACCCATAGATCATAGTTGGACATTTCAAATGATTTGAAAATATTTTTGTGTTTTATTTGCTATGACATAGGTTTGCAAAACACATGGTTTCAAAACTAGAATGGAAGTTTGATACAAAATTGAGTGTTTTTAAAGAATTTGAATTTTGGTCAAAAAGTCAAATATATTTGGATTTTTTATGAAAATATATTTTTCTCTGTTAAAAAACATTATAAGAAATATGTTTGCAAAATTTCGTAATTTTTCGAATTTTATGAAATTTTTTATGCATTTCTGAATTTCAGCTCAAAGGCTGAAATTTTCAGACTAATATGTATTAGTCGACTGGCCCAAGGGGCCAGTCAACTGAACATTCTGTGACTTGGCTATTCGAAGCCACCAGTCGACTGGTAACTGACTCAGTCGACTGACACTTGTAGTTTCTGATTTCTGGGTATTTTCAGAAGATGAAACGTGTCTCTAATTGCTACTAATGGGTAATATTGCTTGGAGCAATCTTTTTGATGGTGTCAAAGGGGGAGAATTGAAAGGTTTAAGTTAGATTTTAACTTAATACTTTATGGTTGTGCTAAAATTAAAAATTATGTGTTAAGACATATGTTAAGGGGGAGGATACATGTTTATGCTTCTTTGTTTGCTATGCTTTTAATTTTTAAATGTTATCTTTGTACCTAACTTAAACATATTGCCACACATCAAAAAGGGGGAGATTGTTGGTGCAATCGACCCAAGTGTGATCGGGTAGATCATGGGTTTTGATGTGTGTGTCAATATGATTAAGTTAGGTTTTCGTATTGATTTGATATGTGTGTTTGAGTCGTGCAGGACTTGGTGAATCACACAAAAATAATGGAGTGACAAGAGCCAAGGAAGAGGACTTCAAGGGCGAGCCGGGGAAGTAGACTTCAAAGGCATATACGAAGGATGGCATAGAGGAAAGCCGTGGACTTGTGTGCGCATCCAAGGGACAAGAGCCGAAGGAAGAGAACTTCAAGGGGCAAGCCAAAGGAGTGGACTTCAAGGCATACACGAAGGATGGACTTCGGAGTGAGTTTGAGTGAACTTGTAAGCTGGGCAGTCGACTGCTAGCACAGAGTGGAAACTCATAGAAAGATCAGTTGACTGGTCCAGGCACCAGTCGACTGGTCTGCGTAAAAATAGAGTCGTTAGGCTAGCCGTTGGCTAACCGTTGGCTGGGCATCAGTCGACTGCCCCAAGGGGCAGTTGACTGGTGTCGGGACTGAGCTGTTTGTTAACATCACTCTCCTCTATTTAAGAGGAGGCTTTGGGGCATGAATATGTTACGGTTCTTGATTGCTAAATCCTATTCTAAGTGCCCAAAGTTTCCATAGCCTATTCTCTTCCTCATACTCTAAATCTCATCTTGTAAAAGAGGAAGAGAGCATCTTGTGAAGGTTTCTCCACCTTGAAGGAGAAGATCATAGTGAAGCTTGCTTGTGTGGTGTGGATCCTTGGATTAGTTACCTCTAGGAGGTGGATACCAAGTAAATCAAGGGAGTTAGCATTGCTTTCTTTGTTAATTGATTTTGTCTATTATTGTTTTTGTGCTTTAGCTAACATTCTTGTAGACAAACTTAAAGAGAAGTCATTCACCCCCCCTCTAGCCTAACGCCAAGGTCCTAACACAGACTCCCGAGCTGGAGAGGAAAGTTGTTGAGGCCTGCGTAATACAGTTTCCTTAAAATAGATTTGTCCTCTTCCGACTATGTTTCGAGATTAAGATGGGCGTCTATTTTCCAGGATACAACAGCGAAACCACGTGCACAACCAAGCACTGGTTGCTCGTGGCGAACTAAGAGAACACCCGATTGCTACCACGGGTAATCTAATGAGGAGGAACACATGGAAGATTTAGGGAACAAAGGTGGAAGAAATTTTTTGCTCTACTGCTTGCATTATTTCCACTTGGTCACAGCCTTTTTATATAGGGCTTAGACCTATGCAGTAATTAATCAGGGAATTAACACGTCATTTAACCACCTAGATCAAAACATTTGGAGTTATTGCTCATTAATCTGTCTAGATTAAAACGCCTAGAGATTACAGATTCTACATTAATCATCAATTAATGCATCCGTTACATTTGAGCAACAAGCAAAAAATTATTCAGCTGGCAAAACAATGGTTCATTCGCTTGGACAAATTTTGCCTTGATCAGTTCTGCATTCGACGCAGGTAGGTCGTGCTCGCACACAAGTCAACTTGGTTCAGTGCAAATTCGAACCCTGGATTTGCACCTCATGCGCACCCACGCGTGAGAGAAAACCTCTCCCCATGTATTTGTTCACAACTAACATACTTGTGAATCAATTTAAACCAGCCAATATACCTTGAAACTCTTAATGTGGGACTAAAGTCTCATTCACAATGGAGTTTCTTTCCTCTCCATCTTTTTTCCATTTACTTATATCCAACATTGACCCGCTTAATATATTTTTATTTTTTGATGAGTTAATAGGTTGATCCGTCAAATCCATAAACCACCTTAAATCAAGAATTTCCCAATTCAGTCGGATCTATCATATGATGGATTTTTTACGAGATGACATGTATGATAAAATAGTTAACAGGTTGGGTAACATCGAACTTGAGGTGACCGATCCGATTCCACGGATATTTTCCACCGGCTGTTAGGGTAAATCGGGAAGTACTCGGGACGGACTGTCTAAAAACCTAATATCCCATAATTGGATACCTTATTTGGAGAAAAAATTCTCATAAAATTCATCGTAACTAAGATTCAGTATTGAGAGATAACTAATTACCCATTTACTGCATCGTAGCCTGGGCCAGACGACATGCATGATTAGGGGTGTCAATTCGGGTGGGTCGGGTCGGGTTCGGGTCGGGTTGGGAAATTTTTTTTTTAAACTCCCAACCCGAACCCGACCCGAACCCGATTTCAACCCGAAACCCCCAAACCCGAACCCGAACCCGACCAACCCGATCCAACCCGACCCGACCCGACCCGAATAACCCGAAAAAACCGATTCAAAACGTCTTTTTACGCTATTTTCCCTATAATTCTTCACTTTTATCTCAATACTTCATCATGATCATACTATATTGATATTAATATACATAAAAATATCTTAATTTTCAAAATAAAATTTGATTTAACCTCAAAAAATCCACAAAATGTTAAATTCGGGTCAACCCGAACCCGACCCGAACCCAACCCGAAATTTCA
>JAGFNQ010006286.1:696497-753657 GCA_024364735.1 Boesenbergia rotunda | reverse complement strand
GGAAGTTGTTGCACCTGAACCTTTGACAAATTTGCCAGTGTCTTCCATGTAACCAGGCTGGGTAATTTCTTTATCATTGAGCTGTACTGGCTTCGACAGCATGTCGAGAACTTGGAGCATGGTCGGCCGACGCACACTTGCAGCTTGTGTGCAGAAAAGAGCAACTTTGATATACCTTAAAACTTCTTCATGGGGGTAGTCTTTCAGAACAGGATCTACAATCTCAATAACCCTCTTATCCTCAAACAGCTTCCATACCTGTGAATGGCAAATGAATTAATCAATATGATGGCTAACAAAAATCAACTTGGTTTCTATAATTCAAGCATGTGGTCAAGGTGGCGCAATGCTGAAAAGAGGACATTTAGCCCTTTAGTGAAGATGGAACAATCAATTTTACATGGATGGACCATTCCAGCAATACTTCAAGTGTGCTACCACCATTACAAATATAGGGATGGTTTAACATAACCTATCTCAAGCTATACGATTGCACAAGATATTGCTAGCTATAAATGACAGATGATAAAACAGAAGATCATGAAACAGTGGTAAAGTAGGAACGTGGAATATACTTCAAATTAGTCCTTACCCATTCCAAAAGTGGTTTCCCTCTTTCTGAAAATGACCTTGAGTTGCTTCTGCCACTAATTATTTCCAAAAGGACAACCCCAAAGCTATAAATGTCTGCTTTCTTTGTTAATTGGCCTTGCAAAGCATATTCAGGTGCCAAGTAGCCACTGCATCACATGTTATCATTATTTAGTATCAAAAGAGAAACTTATGAATCTTACTAAAAAAGCCCATATAAACATATATACATTCCATCATTCATAAATTTTGCATACCAAGACATAAAAAGAAAAACTATTTCAAGAACAAGACTTTTCACTTTCCGTATTCTATGGAGATTTTTACAAATGATGTACTTTTAGTATTTCATCAACCTTGTAGTTTAGGTTAAACTGAAACTACAGCTTAAACAGGCAGTAGCATATTGCATAATGAATGTCACATCGTATGCTAACTAAGTTAGACATTGCACCAATTCATCTGATATGCAGATGGATATGATCCTTAACCAAACCTTGGTTATGATGTCAAATCATAAATGACTATGGCATCTTTAGTCAGACAATGAATATCACTCATTTGTATATTAACTTTGAAATAATGGTAACCTTTAGTGTAGTGTAAGGCATTTTACAGTAGTTGTCGGTTGCTAACGCATAATAGAGAATATAAGAATACAGAAAGAATTATTAATCTAAGGAAGCTCAATGATAGGCGAAATCATACGTTGTTCCAGCTACACGGGTGCTGATGTGGCTAATATTATCAGGAAATAACTTAGCTACACCAAAATCTCCAATCTTGGGGACAAAATTGCTGTCAAGAAGAATATTGCTAGGTTTGATGTCCCTGTGAACAATTGGTGGTACAAGAACCTCATGAAGATGTGCAATTCCCCTGGCAATACCCAAACAAACCTCAGATCTGATCTGCCAGTTCAGCTTAGTCGCTTCACTGATTGGACCTAGAAGATAAAACAATCAATCGATGAAATTATATATGCTAATGAAACCAACAACCAGTTATACTAAAATGTGATAGTACCTAGTACTGCACGGACTAGGCTACCATTTTCCACAAACTCATATACTAAGATGCGATTAGCGCCTTCAACACAGCAACCAATAAGCTCAACAAGGTTCGGATGCTTGACATTGGAGATAACGTCAATCTCAGTCAAGAACTCTCTAACTCCTTGACGTGATTCTGCAGAAAGTACCTTTGTTGCAACAACTACTCCATTCCTAAGGGTTCCCTGTCACAATGCAAGGGTAAAAGGAGAATCGTATGAGAGATATTATTTTTTTTATCACAATTCAAAATTCAAAAACTATGTATTCCTATTATTTGCTTATTGTTTGTAAGCTCAGCATAAGATTCCTCTATCTGGATTTTACTGTGTTAGTAAGCTTGAGTAACAGTCGAAAAACAGCTTCAGTGCATGCTATGTGGAGTATAGAAAGGACATTTAATAACATAGGGCACTTTTAACAAGTATCTCCAGATTTTTCAAGCATTATTACTCTAAAAAACAACCATTGCCATAGTTAAGAACAAAACTTATTGTAGGTTCCTATAAAGATATAGAGCATCCAAAGGATTCCAAAGCTTTTATTAGATATTGCTGGATATCTAATAAATGTTGTCTTTTACTTGAATGGAAAGAAATAGAGTGAAAAGGAAGCAGTTTAAGTCAAAGGGTAAAGAAAGAATTGATATATCAACTCACCGTCATTCTATTATATTCTATTCATCTTGTTTGCTTAGATAGAATCCAAAGAAAATAAATAATATAGGAATACCATAGATTCTCAAAACATCCATATTAAGCCCAAATGCAAACTGTAGAACAGAAAACATGCTATCTCTACAATAAATATCACAAGCTAGAACACTTAGCTTTTGATACATACCTTGTATACTGTTCCAAAACCACCCCGGCCAATTTTGTTGGTTGGATGGAAATTGTTTGTTGCTAATTTAAGCTCAAGATATGAGAAAAGTCTTATATTCTTTTCTGATGAAAACACTGTAAGGAGTATATGAGTTAATACAAGATATGTCACAAATATTGACGGGGAATTTGAATGATATTATTGGAAATATATATACAAGGTATTTGTTAATATTTTCAGTACAAAAATGTCTGTAATTACATACGTGAAACAAGTGTCAAGAAAGCACCCTAATAAGCATAAGAACCAATTATTTGTAAAATGTAGACAATATGAACGAAGATTCTCCTAAGATGAACTAAAGGATCAAGATATGGAAGGCGGGCTTTGCTGAATGAGATGATCTTTATAAAACAGAGGTTTTTGGCTGTGTAGCTTGTAAAAGTTCTGTAGTAATAATCATATGTTAGCAGGGATTGGAGATGACAAAGTAAACAGGCTTTGCTACTCAGTTTATGAAATTTACACTATCAAATTTGTGTTGCAGCTTCCACAATGCCATAGGTCACCATACTATGAAAGTAGGAAATGTGTGAATTCATGAAGATCATGCTTAGGAGTAAAATTTCAGACTGGAGATGAGCATAGTAAGTTATTTGAAGTTGAACTTGGTAGAAGTAAACATCTAGGTAACCAGAAGACTAATGGAACATAACTATTCATTTTTCATGTACACAATAAAAAGGGTTCATTTGGTATGTTCTATTTTAGATTTTTAGTATTCAACTATTCTCTTCACATTTCAATATGCTATCCTCATTCCTCACTCTTTTCTAAGCTGAAATTCAGTGCACCATTATTGAAAATTTTCAGTTGTTCTCATCTAAAAGTATAGCGGCAACTCTTTTCTCAACATATTCATGGTCTCATTTACTTTCCAAAAGAAAAGGCGTGCATATACAAAATCTTGTGAATATTGAGAAAAAAATTTCTTAAATTTGACCAATTTAAGCACTCACAACCTACCAACTAAACCTATTAGAATTATCATATCCTTCGCTAGAAATTACCAAGTGAATTACAATTAATTAATATTGACCTTATAGTGTGACAAAAGGTGCAAAAAAAGTAATAAACTTTTTTATGAGGATATTCTTGTGGCATTGTATAGGGATCAATGAAGTGATAAGATTCATGTGGATGATTCGAAACAGTTAAAACAGACATGACTTGGGTATGAAAGAAAGTGGAACATGCATAACAATGAAGTTTCATAAGCTTTCAATACCATGTTAATCACATGAAAGTCATATATGATCCTGAGAAAAAAGAATTGTCCAGATAAGAAAGAAAGTGGAAGGCTTATCTCGATTCACAAGCAATGCTACAAAGAATATTGCAGGTGACAAAGAAAGACATAATTGTGAGCATAATAATTGTCCCAAAAATTTCTGAACATCTTATATTGCTGATTATCACAGTAGTTTACCATTTTGTTCCCTTGCAGAAGGATTAAGATGCCTTTTCCGGGACAATGAAGCACCAAAACAGGAACAACTCATGTTCCCTTGCTCGATTCACCAATTCTGATACCACCAGTTCAGCATATGCTGCCTCACCTCTGATATGAATATGAGTAAATTAGAGAAGGAATATATATAGCTAATTTTCCATGAAATCAAAGTTTTGGTATAAAAAACTAACAAATTCATTCATCAAACATGTATATTTAAGTAAATAACTACTACAATCAGTGATTCAAGTAAATGAGCTAAACGATGCCACTTCCACAGCGCTTAGCACAGAAGTGTAAACTGTTCCAGCTGTTCGAGACAAAGTCCAAAGAGCGCACAGGTAAAAAAATCCCATCTTTACGAAAGAAGCATTCGAGAAATCATTCATCAGAAGGAAAATCTCTCATGAAAACATTAATTATCCACACAAAACAAGATAAAGATCCCGTAGAAACGAGTGCAAAAATGCGAAAAGATCGAACCTTTTCGCAGATCGACGGTCCACTCTGCGATTACAGAAGTGGGCGAGCGATGCTTGATTTAAACCAGTGGCTTCCAGCACTAGTCTACGAATCCCTAACGCAAAGAAGAAGTCAAAGAGGGATAACAGTTCAACTTCAAAGTAAAATGTGTAGAATTCACCAACCGATTTAATAGAGCGAGACACAGCCGAAGACTTCGTCGCCGCTGTAAATAGTCTCCGACTCTATCGTCGTCGAGAAATGTATTCTGTTGATTTAAATGACACCGACCGCTTGCTCCCCGTCGTTCCCCGCCGTCGGATCGGCGACTTCCGCGTGGTCATGGGTCTAGGCTTCCTGGGCTCGCCTTCCATGCCGCAGATTGCTGCGATCGCATACATAAATAAATAAATCAAAATTTGAGCCGGGCCATTTTTACCCTACGTTTAATGAAAATAAAAATGAATGATACAATGTACATATTCGATTATCATTTCGATATCATTGATAGTTTTTTATCGTTATCTTAATCAAATTATATTCTAAGAGATATAATAAATCTATTAAAAATCGCTATATATAAAATATCATGTTATTTTTTAAGTTTTGGTTAAGATTTTTTTTTTTAATTGAGTATGATATTTTTCTTTTAACAATGTGAAATAAAAAAAAATTAACATTAAGATTTTTGTCAGCCATCCAATCCGATGCATGAGAAGGGGACAGAGATCACCGTCCGCTGTATACTAAGCCACGTGTCTCCTTCAACAACACATTTTAATTATAAGACTAATTTTCCTTAGTGGAGGTCCTAATTATTGACTAATTTGGGACTTTGTTGTTATTTTCATTAAAATAACAAATATAATTTGTTTTATTAAAAAAATAAAATGTTCAAAGTCAACCATTAATTAAAAGATGAATATTAATTTGTGTTGGATTTGCCAATCATTAATGGTCGAAACTCAATTATTTTAATTTTATTATCGATATATAATAATTTTTTCCCTCTTATCTGAATATAATAATTTTATTTTTTCTTCTAAAATTTTTTCTTCTCTTTCTTTGATTGAATGTAACCATCATCGTGATTTAATTTTTAAAAATTAATACCAAGAGCTATAAGCCTATAACATTGTAGAAGCTGTTGCAACAATTTCTACTGCACGTTATAATTATTATAACATATAGTAGTTGCTATATATTGTATAATTACTGTTTAGTGAGTTATTTTAATAGTTGTTACATGTAACAACTATTATATTGTATAGTATTCCTTCAAATGAAATGGAATATAAACTTTGAGACGTTGAACTTCCAGATCGTCTATCATGAGCGTTTGTTGATTTATTTTGGTAGACGATGAGAAGTTTCCGTGAAACCGGTCCAGTAGCCCGAAGTTAAAAAAAACCTTATTAATTATTTTTTTTTGCTATATTGTATAGTAACTATTATACATTAGCTGCTACAACTTAACAATTGTAGCATCTACAATTAATACACAGTAGTAGCTGTTATAATTGGCTAATAGCTGCTATAATATTAGCTACTACACACAAACCTATTATAATTGTAGTAGTTATTATATTGTATCTCTAGTATCGACTATTTAATAACTATTACAACATTTGGCATAGTCCAAGCTAGTGGTGCAGGCGAACAAGACCTCATTTTCAGATGCCCAAATTTGGTAAATATTTAATATTTTTTTATAATAAATTTAACAAAATAATCGGATATCAATGAAAAAATTTAATTAAAAAAGGATATATTTATATATTTAAAAATATTATGCACTTATTGTAAAAGTGTCGAGAAAAAAAAACTAAAACGCATGAACTTTTCCTTTCTCTTTCGTCGCCCCCAATCTTTCTTGTAAGCGTTACGGGAAGTTACGGAAGAGGAAGAAACGCTTCCCCCTTTTCCGCTTCCAACGCCTAAAACAATCAAAGCCTTCATAAACCTCCATCAATGGAGGTAACGTTTGATTCCTCCCTATATAAGATGCGTCCAAATGCAATCCGAGGCATCAGAGGAAAAGAGGCGAGCAGACGAAGAAGAAGGAGCTTCGAAGGTTCTGGGATTTGGTTTGTGATCGATCGAGTTGTGTCCTCGGTGACGTCCTCGTGGCAGCAAGCAGAGGTTGAAGAGAAGAAGGAGAATCACTGTAAGTTTTAATTTTGCAATTCGTTTTCATGCTTGGAAAGCAACAGTGGTATCAGAGCAGTTGTAAAAGCATGAAAAATTTTTTTTTACCTTTGCGATGAACAAATCGCTTTGATCGCTTGGAATCGTCACCTTCTTCTCGGCTCTTTCATCCCCTGGCCGACGAACGCCTCACGCGCGCGAAATGGAGCCGTCGCCTTCGGCTGGATGTGTCGAAAAGAGGCGGCTATAGCGTTTGTGATGGAAAATTTTTTTTTGGCTGTGGGGAAGAAGACTGTCGCGTGGAGAAGAAGAGGCGGCGGCTGCGGCTTGGGTGAATGAAATTAGGTTTCGGTTTTTTTTAAGGAAAAGTTTTTTATTAAAAAAAAAAAAAATTCTGAAACCTCTTCTACCGCTGCAAAACACATCTACCTGCTGCCCAAGGGAGGTTCGATCCCATGACCTCCTGGGGAAAGCAAACACACCCAACCAATTGCTCTATTCGTTTATTAATTTAGATTTGGTTCAACTTAATTAAATTAGATTCTAGTTTAGTTTAAAAATGATTAAGTTGGTCAAAATGATTTTGATTAAAACATTAGTTGATTTAACCAAACCTTTTTTATCAAATAATCTGAACTAAACAGGATGATTTGATTATTAAATTGAACCTCAAATCTAAATGGACTTAATGGTAGCTACAAACATGAGGGAAACTTATATGTCTTTAACTATTTGTGTTGTGAATTGAATGGAACCGGTTTTGTTACTGGTTTGTCGGTTTTGTACTGACTTTGTGTATTTCAATTCTAGATGCCGAGATTTATTACCACAATGAATCGTCGAGATGTGCGACGGAATCATTTGAGGGAACAGATAGAGGAGATTGACTTCCTCCCACATCTAGGCATCCAAGGGCATATAGGAAGGCTTGAACGTCTATTTTGGAAACTCGAACAGGAAGAGTTTCCAGTTCTAGATAACTACCGGATCGGGGCATTGATTAATTCATTGCCAAGGCGTGCTGAAGTAGCTGCAAGAGGTATTTGGGGATGCTACGAAGGACGTATCTCTTATACCGAGTTGCGTAGAGAACTACTTCGCCAGAATTTTTCAGAAGAGGATCTGGAAGATTCTGAAAACGATCTGGAAGAAAATCCTGAAGAATCTGAAGAGAATCCAGAAGATTCTGAGGACAATCTGGAAGAAGATCCTGAAGAATCTGAAATGGATCCAGAAGATTCTGAGGACGATCTGGAAGAAGATCCTGAAGAATCTGAAATGGATCCAGAAGATTCTGAGGACGATCTGGAAGAAGATCCTGAAGAATTTGAAGAGGATCCAGAAGATTCTGAGGACGATCTGGAAGAGGATCCTGAAGAATTTGAAGAGGATCTAGAAATAGATCTGATTGAAGAATTCGAGGGGGATCCTGAAGAGATCGAGTGGGATCCAATTGAAATATTTGAGGAAGATCCTGATATTGAAATGATCGAGGAAGATCCTGAAATATTTGAAGAAGATCCGATAGAATCTGTGGAAGATCCCGAGCCTAATCAGATTGGCCAATTAGAAATGAACGAGAGAGTGATAGCCACTGCCATAATATTTTTTATTATGGGAATGATGTCAACTTATCTAGTTCGTTGAATTCTGTCTGTTTGTACCTGCTTATTAAGCCTATTAAATAAAGTTATGTTATGTGTTAACTGACTTGTAAATGATTAGTTCATTATATGATTAGTTCATATTCAATGATTAGTTCATTTATATGATTAGTTCATATTTAAGACAAATGATTAGTTCATTTATATGATTAGTTCATATTTAAGACAAATGATTAGTTCGTTTAATGGGATGTATGTAATATAATTGATCAATGTTAATTAGATTAGATTATGCGAATGATGAGTGGAAACGTAGTTATCACTTGATTTCGTAAATCCATGTCAAGTTTACATTGAGTCAATCAAAAATTATGTGCATATGATATACACTGAATTAATGAATAATATGTTTATTTGTGATAGATCATGGCAACCAAGAACATCATAGCTGAACTGAACAAAGGGGAAAAATTGTATGGGGACAACTATAAGATATGACATCTCAAGATACAATATGTTCTTGAGGAACAAGAAGTTCTGGAGGCTGTAAATCATTTCATGGTTGAACCTGCTGTTGGTTCGACTGCACAGTATAGATTGGATCTTGATGCCTATAGGGCATGGAAGAAAAAGGACTCCACTGCAAAGGGGATATTGATTAGTTCAATGGTAGATGACCTGGTATTTGAGTATGAGCCACTACCATCAGCTCATGCTGTCTGGGTTGCCCTGAAAGAGAGATACAGTGGAGTTAGTGTAAGCAAGCTTCGTCAACTGACAATCAAGTTTGACAGTTGTAAAAAGCGCCCGAATGTAACGATGACCCAACATCTGAGAGAAATGGGTAATATGATTCGGGAGCTTAAGACTGCTGGTCATGAGTTGACCGACGAACAACAGGTTCAAGCAGTTATTCGTTCCCTTCCTGATTCTTGGGAAACAATGAAGCAGAACCTTACTCACAGTGAGAGTATCAGGACTTTCATTGATGTCTCACGCCATATTGAACTGGAGGCGGAGAGAGTAGAATCCGCAAGGATTTCTGAGCAAGCTTTTGTAGCTGAAGGTTCTGGGTCCAAGAATAAGAAAAAATGGTTTAAGAAAGGAAAGGGAAAGGGAAAAGAAGCTGGTGCTACTCCTGTGCAGGACCCAATCAAGAAGAAAGGAAAGAAGAATGGAAAGAAACCTAAGGGCAAGCTTACTTGCTACAACTGTGGCAAGAAGGGCTATTTTGCTCGGGAGTGTACCGAGCCGAAAAAGGTAAATCCATGTTTGTCTTCTTTTCATGAGCTTTATGTTGCTAGTTCAGTGTTGTTAGCTGACTCTTATCCTTTGTGGATTATAGATTCAGGAGCAACGAACCACGTAGCTCGTGATCGAGCTACGTACGTGGAGTACCGTCGCGTACCAGCTGGCAATAAGTGGATATATGTGGGAAACAATGCAAGAATTAAAGTCAAAGGAATTGACACTTGCAAACTCAACCTTCGTGGTGGGCGTACATTGTTTCTGCATGATGTCCTGTATGCTCCTGAGATTCGACGGAATTTGGTTTCTGTTAATTGTCTTCTTGAATTGGGTTATTGTATGAATTTTTACAGTCGTCGAGTAGAACTTAGAATTGACTCTGTGTTAATTGGATATGGTTTTATATCAAACGGTTTCATGGTTCTTGATGTAGAACCTGATGTTAATTGTGGAAATAATGGTTGTTTTTCAAACATTGCTCTTACTAGTGATGCTGATGTTAATGATGAAATTTGGCACGCTAGATTGGGACATATAGGACAAGAAAGAATGAATAGATTAGCAAGAGAGGGTCTGCTCGGCACTCGTGCTAAAGTTGAGTTGTCTATATGTGAGCACTGTCTTGCTGGAAAAGCAACTAGGAAACCGTTTGGTAAGGCTATTCGGGCTGATTCAACCTTACAATTGATTCATTCGGATATTTGTGGTCCGATGAACATGAAGGCTAGAAATGGTAGTTCATATTTCATTACATTTATTGATGATTTCACGCGTTTTGGTCATGTGTATTTGATTTCTCATAAATCTGAAGCATTAGATTGCTTTAATCGTTATTTGAACGAAGTTGAGAATCAATTGGAACGTAAGGTTAAAACCTTACGCACTGACCGTGGAGGTGAATACTTGTCTGATCAGTTCAAGACAATATGTAATGAGAAAGGGATTATTAGACAGTTAACTATCCCTGGAACTCCACAGCAAAATGGAGTTGCTGAAAGAAGAAATCGAACTCTTCTTGAAATGGTTAGGTCGATGATGGCTCAAGCTAATTTGCCTATTTCCTATTGGGGAGATGCATTATTAGCTGCAACCTACATACTTAACCGGGTGCCTTCTAAATCTGTTCCATCTACTCCATATGAACTTTGGACAGGCAGAAAACCAGATTTGAGTAATCTGAGACCATGGGGGTCAGCTGCTTATATTCATGATAAGACTCACAAATATGGAAAATTAGGACCCAGAGGTAAGAAGTGTATCTTTGTAAGATATTCTGATACTTCTAAGGGTTATGTTTTTATTGGTGAGCAGCAAGATGGAACCATCTCTGAAATTGAGTCAAGAGATGCTACTTTTCTCGAAACTGAGTTCCCAACAAGAGGTGAAGTTGATAAATCAACTCCTCTATTTGCAATAGAGGAGGAGGATACTGTTCCTCCATTAACAGATCAGGAATCTCAGGGAATGCCTGAATCTAGTCAACCTAGTGGGAGTGAATTGCCTATAAGTGAATTAGTTTCTCAACAGTCAAACTTGCGAAGAAGTAATCGTAAGATTATTCCTCGGAGAAGGTTTGACATTGAAAATGAGGCATTAATGATTCTCCCAGTTGACGATGAAGAACCTCGAACGGTTGAGGAAGCATTGAAATGCTCAGTTAGAGAAAAATGGAGAATTGCAATGGATGAAGAAATGGAGTCTATGAGAAAGAATCAGGTTTGGGATTTAGTCGATCTTCCTCCAGGCCGAAGGGCTATTGGGAATAAATGGATTCTCAAAATCAAGAGGAAGGCAGATGGATCGATTAATAAATACAAAGCTCGTCTAGTTGCAAAAGGATATACCCAATTGGAGGGTATTGATTTTGAAGAGACATTTTCCCCTGTTGTGAAGTTTGTGTCAATACGTGTCATTTTAGCTATAGTAGCACATTATGACTTGGAATTACATCAGATGGATGTAAAAACGGCTTTCCTTAATGGTAATCTTGACGAGGAAATCTATATGGTACAACCAGAAGGTTATATTGCTGAAGGCCAAGAGGATAAAGTATGTAGACTTAAAAAGTCTATATATGGGCTAAAGCAAGCGTCGAGACAATGGAACATAAGATTCAATGAAGTCATTTTATCTTATGGTTTCGAAATGATCAATGAGGATCATTGTGTTTACCTAAGAAAGGATAAAGGAAAGTTGGTCATTTTATCATTATATGTTGATGATATGCTATAGCTGGAAATGACTTAAAGTTGTGATTGAGGTCAAGTCTTGGCTTTCATCACAATTTGACATAATTGACATGGGAGAAGCTGAGTATATCTTAGGAGTACGGATCATTCGTGATCGATCAAAAAGACTTTTGGGTTTGTCCCAAGAAGCTTATATTACTAAGATACTACAACACTTCAATATGTTTGATTGTAACATTGAACAACACCTACAGCGAAAGGTGTTGTTTTGAGCAAAAGTATGTCTCCCAAGACTCCTGAAGAGATAGCCGAGATGAAGAAAAAACCATATGCTAGTGCCATTGGTAGTTTGATGTACACTATGTTGTGTACTCGCCCTGATATAAGCTATGCTGTTGGCTTAGTTAGTCGTTTCCAGTCAAACCCAGGATCGAGACACTGGAAAGCGGTAAAAAGGATATTCAGATATCTCAAAGGAACGGCAGATTATTGTCTCTGCTTCCGAGGGTCAAAGTTGAGCTTGAAGGGCTACGCAGATGCAGATTGGGCAGGGGACCTTGACGACAGAAAATCCACATCAGGCTATATTTTTATGCTGAATGGAGGTGCCATTTCATGGAACAGCAAGAAACAGGCTTGTGTAGCACTGTCGACAATGGAGGCTGAGTATGTGGCTTGTGCAGCGGCTGTACAAGAAGCTGTCTGGTTGAGAAGGTTCCTAAAGCATCTGAAGATTGTTGAGGACAGTGGGAGCCCTGTTACATTGTGTTGTGACAATCAAGCTGCCATAGCTTTTTCCAAGGATCCTAAATATCACAGCAAAGGCAAGCATATAGAAATTAAATACAATTTTGTAAGGGATATTGTTGACAAGAAAAAGATAATTCTTGAGTACATCCCTACCCGAGCAATGCTTGCAGATCCTTTTACTAAGCCGTTGACTAAAGAGTCATTTAATGAACATGTGAAGTCTTTGGGACTACGCAAGATGTAACACATTGTAAATGTATTTGTTACATTTTTAATAAATGAAATGTCATGATTTATTCAGTGTGAATGTATTTGTTACATTTGAAAAAGTCTCGATGAGCATGTTGGCAGGCTGAGATTGGTCCACTCACATGGACAATCGTCTCTATTTGTTGAGTATAAATAGAGGTAAGACCATTATTTATGAGACAGCTTATGTAGTTGTGAAGAGAGACATACTCATAAGTTGAGGTTGCCTTGATTATGTATCAAGATGAGATCATTTATGTAATGATCGAAGTAAATGCACCCACCATTTACTAAACCTGTTTAAAGCCAGATTGGAATTCATAAGTTGAATTCGGATTAGACGTTAGATATGTCTAGATCGAAATCTGTACGATGTTAGATATTTGAGAAAAACATGCACTCTTTTTGGTAGAGAGAAAAACATCGTAGCATGTGATTCATACCACATGTGCTGTAGCGACAATAAGGGTAGTAGAAAAAAGGATCCCTGCTTCTCTACTATGTGAGACCCTTGAGATTATCAGTTAATCTCAATCTTACCCTAAGTGACTATTTAGCTGTCTACTTGAAGTTTTAATCGGTGTTTGCTACTTTAGTGTGTGTCCTATTGACTATGGTTGATTCGGTCTATGGAACATAACTAGGAAAGCGACTGATTAGAATGAATGGATTCTAGCTAAAAAGGAAGATTAAAAAAAAAATTGGTTTACATCTGTAATACTTATTCACTGGTCGACCAGTTACATTTTTTGTTAAGTACTTAAAAATGTAATTGTGAATAAAAGTATTGATTTGAGATGTCGAACATGCTCATGACATAGATGTCATATGAGTGATTAGAGATGTTCATATTGATGTAAATATTTAATCTGGGGTAAAAGCAAGTTATTGATGTCTCTGATTCGTTCTATAGAGCAGCTAAGTTAAGTGTAACAACTTTCTTAGCATTAATTGCTCAGTGTGCTTGCTGTCGCACGAACCATTTTCCCTGAAGTATGAATTGAATGCTCCTATATAGTCTTAGTGACTAGATGCTCCTATATGGTCTTTGTGACTGTCTTACATGGTCTTAGTGACTAGATGACCTATATGGATAGAATTGGACGAGTGGGAGATGTAAGCGTTACGGGAAGTTACGGAAGAGGAAGAAACGCTTCCCCCTCTTCCGCTTCCAACGCCTAAAACAATCAAAGCCTTCATAAACCTCCATCAATGGAGGTAACGTTTGATTCCTCCCTATATAAGATGCGTCCAAATGCAATCCGAGGCATCAGAGGAAAAGAGGCGAGCAGACGAAGAAGAAGGAGCTTCGAAGGTTCTGGGATTTGGTTTGTGATCGATCGAGTTGTGTCCTCGGTGACGTCCTCGTGGCAGCAAGCAGAGGTTGAAGAGAAGAAGGAGAATCACTGTAAGTTTTAATTTTGCAATTCGTTTTCATGCTTGGAAAGCAACATTTCTAATTAGGCAGCTTTTCTTTTTCTCCACTTTCGATCTCTCAAATTTCTTATTAGGACCAAAAGGAATTAGAATACCTCCATAATAACATGATATTGTCAACTTTGAGCCTAAACCCTCATGGTTTTGTTCTTGGGCTCTCCCCAAAAGGTCTCATGCCAATGGAAATACCATATTCCTTATAAATCAATGATCTTCCCAGTCGTTTCTCAATGTGGGACTAAGTTTACACCCTTGCAACCTCTAACAATCCCCCCTCAAACAAAGGACCACATGCCCCCACCACAAACGGAAACCTTTTCCGTTCTTGATGTCTGAACCACTAGGACTTTTTGCCTCTCGGTCCACCTGACCTACTAGGACTTCACCACCTAGCCGCAGCTAGAACTGGTCCTCTTTGATCAAGACACGGGAGCCCACATATCCTTTATTTAAGGCTTAACGCACATGGTTAGATCTGGATGAGCAACCTGGCTTTGATACCATTTGTTAGAACCAAAAGGAATTAGGATACCTCCACAATGGCATGATATTGCCCACTTTGGGCCTAAGCCCTCATGGTTTTGCTCTTGGACTCTCCCCAAAAGGCCTCATGCCAATTGAGATACCATATTCCTTATAAACCAATGATCTTCCCATGTGTTTCTCAATATGGGACTAAGTTTGCACCCTTGCAACCTCTAACATTTCCTGAATATAATATTTTCCTTCCGGAATCTCACTCTCAAACGGTGTCGCCGCGCCCACGCCGAAGGCCCCGACAAGTTTACTCTGTGTAAACAACATGTCGATATCACACGAAGTCACAAACCCTAGTGATCTCAAGTGCCATCATCACAGATTCACAACCACCAACTTTCGTTGGCGTTCTCGCAACATTGAGTTGGTCTATCATTATATCAGGTTTCAATTTCTACTTATACATCTACTGTGTTGCTTAAATATATTTAGTTGGATTATGCTTTCCATGGATTGCCGATTTTAACATCAAATTAAAATATTTTACTCTGAAATCTGGGTTCTTGGATTTCTAGGAATTAAGGTGGGTAATTAAAAGATTGACATTGTGCCATTATAGGAAAAACGACTGACTTGGGTGCCTTGCCTTAATTATCTAGGTCACTAGTCTAGGTAACTTCATTAATACACTTTGATGTGATAATGGAATGATATATATAATATTGTCTCATACAACTACTTACTATTATTATAATCCTATAGGACTATGTCACATATATTGTAGGAATTATCATTAGTATTGCAAGATATATCTCACAGTAATATATATGTGAAAAAGTGATTTTTTTGAAGTATTACAACGTATTTATATAATATTTTATCATTCTACAAAAATGATTTATATAATATTTTATCATTCTATAAACATGTGGAAAGTTTTGATAGATCATGTGACGATAAAAGATTTAACTTTTAAGCCATTGTTAATCATTCGATGAGAAAGTCGTATTAAAAGTGTGAAAGGTATTTTAAGCTCAACAAATCAGAAAAGCTTTATTTCAAGTTGCAGAAAAAAATGACGCCGACTCTAAAATAAGAAGTGAAGTCAAGTCTTTAGCAACATTTGAACTTGAAAATTTTGAATTTTTAGTGAGTATGATTATTTGATATGATATATTAGATAAAGTTAACATTGTTAGCAAATACTTACAATATGAAAATATGTGTTACGAGATTAGAATGGAAAAACGGCAACAAGAATAATAGAGAATACACCAGATTTACGTGGAAAACCCTTGACAGGAAAAAATCACGGGCAGAGGAGGACAAATCACTAAGAACGACGGAATACAAAGTTGGCAACTCTTATATCATAATAAAGTAAAGAGAAGTAGAGAAAAAGAGAGGTAGAGAAAAGAAAGAAGAGATAACCAAATAATTTTCTTGATTGATTTATGTAACTTGTCTATGAGATACACAATTTATAGGGATCTTAGAATACTTAGTCAAATAAAAAATTAATAACAAAACTGTTAATTAACAGATTTATAAAGAATCTATTAATTAATATATTAATAAGAAAATATCTAATAAATATTAATGGTTTAAACAGAATTCGGGTCACCAAATTCTAACAATCTCCACCTTGACGCGAATTCCACAAAAGCCCCACAGGCAAATCTAGCATCAACCAAGTCCAAGTAATGCTTAAACTTAACTATAGGAAGTGCCTCACATCAATGTGCTTTGTCCTCTCATGAAGCATCTGATCCTTCGTGAGAAAAATGACACTCTGACTATCACAAAAGACTGTATTAATCTGCAAGTCTTTGCTAAGCTTACTGAAGAGTCCTTTTAACCAAATAGCTTTCTTATAAGCTTCCCATAAGTGATCTACTTTTATCAATATCACCTTGTGACAACAACATCACCTATTACTATAGATCCCTGCAGAACATATAAATTGGCGGTTTTCCTTAGTCCCTTCATCACAACAAGAGACCCTTTACTGACCTTCACAGCTCCACCTTCACCAGTGTACTTGTACCCTTTAGAATCAAGAATACTCAAAGAGAACATATTTCTTTTCAAATCAGGAACGTGCCTCACATTACCAAGTGTCCGGATGACACCATCAAACATCTTAATTCTGACCGTACCAATACCAGCAATTCTGCAAGATGTATTATTGTCCATCAAAAGGACACCACTCGAAACCGTTTCATATGTTGAAAATCAGTCCCGATTGGGACACATATGAAACGTACAACCAGAATCAAGAATCCATTCCTCACTCCGCTTCAAATCAGCATCAGAGGCAACGAGAAGTTCACCATCACTGTAATTTTCGGCAACATCAGCCTCACCAGACTTCTCTGATTGTTTTTCCCTCGAATTTTCACCTGTCCTTTTATTCTTATTCTGCAGCTTATAACATTCAGATTTGATGTGACCCTTCTTCTTACAATAATTACAGATCTTATCGCTATTTCTGCTCCTGATATTACCATCAGAGTCTTTCTCCTGAGTTTTTCCTCGAATAATAAGACCCTCACCCTGAGCCTCAGATCCTTCGACAAGATGTTTCATTTTCTCTTTTGAAAATAATGAATCATAAACTTCATTTAAAGTAAGAATATCACGACTATATAAAATAGTATCTCTAAAAGCCGTATATGACGAGGGTAAAGAACACAGTAAGATCAATGCTAAATCTTCATCGTCATATTGACATCCAAAGCCTCTAAGTCAGAGACAATTTCCTTAAACACGGTCAAGTGATCTCTTAACGACGTACCTTCTGCCATGCAATGAGAATACAAACGTTGTTTCAGACCCAGTTTGCTCGTAAGACTTTTTCTCATGCACAACTGCTCCAGTTTTAGCCATAGTGCAACAACGGATTTCTCCATCAAAACATCTTGTAAAATCTCATTCGATAGGTGAAGGTAGATCTGAGATAGAGCTTTTCGATCCTTACGTTCCTTTTCCTCCTTTGTCCATGTCGAGGGCATATTGTCTATCTCGAACAGTGCGTCGTCTAAGTTCATATGCGCTAGCACCACTCGCATCTTAACCTGCCACAACGTAAATTTGGTGTTACGATCCAAAAGCGAAATATCATACTTCATGCTTACCGTTGTCATTAATCCCGTTTGAAATCCTCAAAACTAACCTTGCTCTGATACCACTTGTTACGAGATTAGAACGAAAAAACGACAACAAGAATAATAGAGAACACACCAGATTTACGTGGAAAACCCTTGACAAAAAAAAATCACGGGCAGAGGAGAAAAAATCACTAAGAACGACGAAATACAAAGTTGGCAACTCTTATATCATAATAAAGTAAAGAGAAGTAGAGAAAAAGAGAGGTAGAGAAAAGAAAGAAGAGATAACAAAATAACTTTCTTGATTGATTTATGTAACTTGTCTATGAGATACACAATTTATAGGGACCTTAGAATACTTAGTCAAATAAAAAATTAATAACAAAACTGTTAATTAACAGATTTATAAAGAATCTGTTAATTAATATATTAATAAGAAAATATCTAATAAATATTAACGGTTTAAACAGAATTCGGGTCACCAAATTCTAACAATATGTTTATTGACGTTGCTATGACCAAGGTTGAGGGGTTAATTGCTTCTTTTGAAGAGTATAGAGAATTTGAATTTGGAAAAACCATCAATAAAACAAAAGAACTTGCTTCAACAATGGAGAGTGATCTTGTTTTTATTGAAAAGAGACAAATATATAGAAAAAGATATTTTGATGAAATTAGATGTGAGTCTTCCAAAATACCTTAAAAATATGCCAAAGTAGCTTTTAAAGTTCATTTTTTTACATAGTAGATCAAACAATTGGATCATTGAAGAAAAAGTTTGAGTAATATGAGAAATATGACAATCTTTTTGGATTTCTTTTTACAGTTGAAAAGTTGAGTTTATTGATTAATGATGACTTGAAAGCTCGTTGCAAGAATTTTGAAAGGAAATACATAGAAAAAAGGATACAGTACAAGATGTTTCAGATTTAGATGAAGATGACTTATATCAAGAATTGAAAAATCATACAACATATTATACCAAAAGAAACAACAACAGCAAGTGAAATATTATTTTTTTTTGTAAAAAATGAATTGTAAGCCGAATTCATTTATTGCATATAGGATATTATTGACCATTCCAGTGATTGTCGCATCTGCAGAGAGAAGTTTTTCTAAATTAAAGTTGTTGAAATTTTGTTTGAGATCAATCCTGAACCAAACAAGATTAAATCCATTAACTTTGATTTTAATTGAGAGTGAGTTTTTAGAAAAACTTAATTATGAAAGATTGACGGATGATTTTGTAGATAAAAATGTAAGAAGATCAATTTTTCTTGTTAATTATAATAGTTGTTTTTATTTTCTAATACTGATTATTAGCAATGTGAAATATTATATTTTCATTATTATGAATTTTATTTTATGTGCATTGGTATTGAATTGCGTTGGTAATGAATTGCTTATATATTATCGATTTTACTATTTTTTATCTTAATTTAGAGGGGGTTTTTCACCATACCCTTTAAAATCTATGGTCGATCTTGTATAATATTGTAACAGTTACTATACAGTAACTTGATAGTTGCATGTAATTAAAATAGAGAGAATTTTAGAAGAAAAAGAGAAAAATAATTACATGTAGAAAGAGATAATAATTATTGCATATAGATAAAAGAAGAAATAGAGAAAAGTTATTGCAAGTAGATGATAGAGAGATTAAAAAAAATTAAGGGGGCATTTGCTTTTGATCCATTTTCTATTTTAATTTTTTAGAAAATCGTATTTTCTCATTTTCTAGAAAATGACTTTATTTCATTCTCCAGTTTTATTTTCAGAAAATACTATATCTTTTTCTGAAAAATAAGATTTGAAAATATAAATCAAATACATTTTTCAGAAAATAAAATTTTCTACATAAAATAAAAATAAAAAATAGAAAAACCAAACACCCCATGAGTTTTGATTGGTTCAAATTGCCATGTCGATGTTATCCACGATCTCTTATGTAAGATTAGATAGGATTATATATGGTTAAAATAAATAATTTTTTAAAAAATTAATACAAAATTTTGAGTAGTGTTCACGGATGAACGTGGAGCGTATATCCCTCAAACGGTGTCATTTATTTCTAATTTCTAATTTTGACTTTTCAAAGGATCTCAATTTTTTCTAATTGATAGTTTGACTTTTTTGGATCACAGTTATTTCTAATTGATAGTTTGACTTTTTTGGATTTTAGTTATTTCTAATTGATAGTTTGACTTTGTAAGTATTTCAGATTTATCTTATTTTCTAAACATGGAACACTTTTATAAGTTTATTTACAACGAAATCTCTTAATTTGTGACGGAGCTGACCCGAAAAGGGTATTTATGCGAAATTTCCCTCAAGCTCAACTCCACAACCGCACGATCAAGCGACATTGGAATCTGGCTTTGCAAATGGACGGATGGGATTAAATTCTTCCAGCTGCTCCCGGAATATCCTCAGCATATCGGAGAACGTCACGGCACCGGCGAGCGAGTAGTCATCGTCCACGACCCACACGTAGCTCACCCGGTGCGCCAGAGCTTGTATCATGACTGCCACCAGAGAGCTCCCTGGGCGGCACACTATTGCCTCTTTCGACCGCCGCCCCATCCTTGGCGCCGAGTAGCTCCCGGCCCACCTTCCGGCTTCAATGGACCTCACCCGCCTAGGCCTCCTCCCTTTGTCGGCAGCCGACCCCGGCCATGAGTACTCTTCGTCCGAAGAAGAAGAAGACGATGATGCCGAAGGTGAGAATGGCGGCGAGAAGTCGCCCTCCTGCAGCAGCTCCAGCATGCCATGCTGCCCCTGCACCCTCAGCTGCTCCTTGATCGACCTCACGGCCAACGCTGGCGGAGGGACGTGGTCAAGGAAGGACACGAGGTCGCCTGATGAGAGCACGGCGACGGCGGCGGCGGTGACTCGCTCATCGCAGTGGGAGAGCGCGGAGGGGGATATCTCGCCGACAAGGCAGCAGTCGTCGGAGACGACCGCAACAGATGTCTGGTCGGAGAGAGCGGCGCGGATGAGGGGGAGGGCGGAGAGAGCGGGGTCTCGCGGGAGGACGGTTAGAGAGGCGGGACGGACGAGGGCGAGCTCGGTTATGGAGAGGGCGGAAACAGAGGAGAAGAGGGGTATAAAATTGAGGAAGAAACGGAGTAAGTCCTCCTGAGTGAGCCAGCAGAACTCGGACTTACCACCGCCGTTTCGTCCGTCGAGCTTGCTCCGAATGGGGACAAGAAAGATCCGCGCGCCGTCAACAATCGCGTCCAGGGCTTCCAAAATCCTGCCGATCACACACATTTGCAATTTCAATCAAGATAACAGAGCAAAATCCTCAAAACAGAGAGGTGGCTTTGAGTTGTATTAATTAACCTTGAGTCAGGCTCGAGGCGCCGGACGACGGTGGCGGCCTTGTGCAAGAGCAGAACTGAGACGGGCGCTGAAAGAGCGGCGATGGGGTCTTCGAGATTCTCCTCGGCGCAGAGGTAACACAGAATATCCACCAGGCATACCTTCCACGCGCAGTCGTCGGCAATCCAGACGACGAGGCGGTTCTCGCCGCTTCTGAATGATCGGAGAGCGTCGGAGATGGTGGCGGTGGGTGGAATCGACCTGGCACTCGGCTTGCCGATGCAGAGGTCAGCCACAACGTAGGCCTGCAGGGAGGTCAATGCCATGCGGCGGCGAGCGCAGAAGACGACCGGAGAGGAGTCACGGAGCCGTGAAGAGGGAGTAGTGGGAGGTATTTCCGTCCTATAAAGCGCAGTGAGGTGGCGGCGGAGGCGTGCGCCACCAGCCACCAGGCGGAACGGGCGCGGTGAGGAAGACGCGGGGAAGGTTGCGGGCGGAACATGGAAGGAGCGGATTAGCGAGGGAAGCGGTCGAACCGGACCCGTTCCACGTGCGATGGACCAGCCGGTTTAGTGATTCGACCGGGATTAGGTTTAACGTTCGTTTATTTAATACGCCTCCGCCGCGGACTTGTTACATCGCCGCTAGGGTTCGTCCCCTTCACCGCCTCGATTTCGATCCAGATACGTCGATGGAGAACTCGAGCCTCGTCTCCTGCGAGAAGCTCGACCGAGTGATGAGCTGGGTGGGGGCGAGCTTCTCCTCGGCGTTCTTTGCCTCCCTTGAGCACTGCTCCTGCATCAACCTCAGCACCGACGACGAGGACGATGAGGAAGAGGCCAAGGATCGACCCCTGATCTTCATCATGCCGGACGCCCTCGAAGCCCTCTTGAGCCCCGACGCCGCTCTACCCATCTCCACAAACCCTACCGCCGCCGACAAGCTTCCCCCTTTATAGTTTCTGATCCTTGCACCGGCGCATGCTATTGCCAGGTTCTATTCTGCACAAGCTCTCCTATGTGCATAGGTAGTCTGTAAATACCGGTCCTGTTCCTTACTGTAGATTACTAATGCTCTTTGAAATGAAAGGCCTTTACTGTTCCTTTTTTGCTTCATGATTGATCATTGATGCTTTCGCTCACTAGGATGAAACACTACAAATTAATGTTAGGGTTTGTCGAGGACCATGTGTGGTTGTGAAGGAGGAAGAGAGAATAACAAATAGATTCAGAGGAGAATGGTAGAGAGAGAGCTATGAATGCAATAGTGAGATTACTTGTATTTCTTCCCTGCCCTTCATTACACAGGCAACCTGGTGCAATTAAGTTAATTAAAAATTATTTATACCTATGCTTGGTCTTTATTCGCGTCAACTTCTTCAAGTTGCTTTATTGTCAAGATCAATTCCTTCTTTGGTTTCTTTATGTATGCTAATTACTCCATTACTCTTTGGTCATCTAAGAGATTAAAGTCCTTTTGGTTTGGTACTTGGTTTGCTCCAACTCTTCAAAATCTTGCTTGTTTGCAAGAATGCCAAGCTTTTCTTTTCGCGGATTAAGTGAATGTCAATTGCCAAGTATCCTACAGATGGATCTAACTAACCTTTATTTCTGAATGTCAATTGCTAAGTATCCTGATTAAACTTGTGTATGAATATCTACCATAGATACAGACCTAGGTATTGAACAATGTTTTTTCTAAGCATTATACATGACAACTAGGTATTGGTGTGGACTAAGAGTCGTATTTGAGTGCCCTTGGTCTAGATTCAGAATATTAGACCATAAACCCGGTGTGGGATTCTCACAACTAGCTTTTCAGATCTAGCATTACTACAAAATTCCTGGTTGATTGAAGTCTATTAGAGCAACAATATTCTGTCTGAAAATTAATACTGTCGGACAAGGATGGTGATCACTCTGGATTTTTTTTTGTTTACCTCTTATCTTGCACTTTTATTTAGGGTTGTAAATGAACTAAACGATGTTAACAAATTTAATGTTGATTTGGTAATAACTTATTTATGTTGTTTATGCTCGTTCAATGCCTAGAAGATCAATTAAATGATAAACTTGAGCAACTTCTTAAACTAAAAGAATAAGCTTAAATACATGTTCAACACCTTAACGTTGGTGAATACTTTTGCGAATAGTGTTTGTCAATAAAACTCTTCTAACAATGCTAAATAAACAAAAGAAGGTTGGAAATAGATAAATAAGCTTGTATTGTCAAGTTCAATAATTAATCAAATAAATTTAAAATATAAAAATTTTAAATAATCAAACAAGTTTAAATTAAGAGTTTGATGACATCTAAATGAATCTAAATGAAACCAAGATAAACTTGAACAATCATAGTATAAAATTTGACTCGGCTTAGAGCATTTACCACTCTACTTTTATTGATAGGTGACAGTAATATACAATTATCCATCTTTGATGCTATTGTTTAATAAAATTCATTTTTTTACAAATTCTTTTTCACAAAGAAAAAAAATTGCTATGGAAATCAGGAAATGTAAGGAACAAGACAGGAAATTGCTAGGGTAAGTATTTGATTAAAATTGAACCGTGCGAAATGAACTAACTGAAGTCAATTAATTATTATTATTATTATTATTTGACAAATTGAATTGATCGAAGTTTGCCATTAAAATTGAACAAATCAAATTGATTTAAAAGCCATTAATTCAAGAGTGATGATAGGGAGAGTGAATGGGAGAGTGAATGACGTGGCAGTTATTGCATACACGTCCGATCGACGATCGGACACCACCGGCGGCCTTCGGCCGCCGCCCCGAACCAAACTATACCCTGGGGGGCACGGTGAATCCGTCGGGGATCGCCACAATTGCGATCTCGCATCATTGACCGTCGATTTCGATGGGTTCACCGTTACCCGCGATCCTGACGAGTTCACCGTCCTCCCAAAGTATAGTTTGATTCGGGACGACAATCAGAGGCCGCCGGTGGTGTCCGATCGTCGATCGAACATATACACATTAGCTGGACGTCATTCGCTCTCCCATTCACTCTCCCAAATTCACTCTACCAATCATTACTCTTAATTCAATAACCAACTAAATTAACTGAATTAACTGTAGTTGATTGATGCTTCGTTAACCGTTGGTTAAAATATGGACCGTTGATTGACTCCACTACGGTGAAACTTTAAGTACGAATTTGAAAAATATGAAAATCAAAAGGACTGAACTGTGATCTTTTTCAGACGCCTAAATAATATAGATTTGTAAAATGCTAAACTGGAAAGATAATAGAATATACAACAAGAAGTTTTATTCAGTAGTAGAGGTCAGCTAAAAGATAATATAATATATTTCAATAAAAAAGGTGATACAATAGATGGATAAAAGACAATACTTGTTACTTGCTTCATATTTCAAACCCTAAATTCATCTGCCCCTAGGCGATAAGAAAGAGTTAAAGTGGTGGATGAATATCCTTAGCACAGTTTGTACCTTAGCTCATCTCCATGGGTGTAATCGACTGTGCGATACTGCGATTTGTCATCTCCCTTGGCTGAGAGAAGTAGATGACATCCCTTCTTTGGATGATGAAGTATATGGAAGTTGATAGTTCAAATCAAGTGAGTTTTTTTCCGAGAACACAAAAGCAACATTATCACTGAGAATGTCATTGCCAAGGAGATATTGTGTCACTTGCCTCATGGTAGGCCTTGCTTCAGGAGTAAATTGAGAACAAAGCAGTCCCAACTTTAGCACGAGTTCCATTTCCTCCTTGTCGTAGTTTTCGTTTAGCCTTGGATCTACGACAGTTTGTAGTTTGTTCATGGTGTGGCACTCTCGCACCCAATCAATTAGAACCACCTGCGTTGATGGCGCAGTGTGTTCTATTGGCCTCCGGCCGCAAGCCACCTCGAAGAGCAATATGCCATAAGCAAACACATCTGATCCGGTTGTGGCCTTACCGGTATGCGATAACTCAGGGGAAATGTAGCCCACAGTCCCCACAATGTGGGTGGTGTGGGGGTTATTTCCATGCTCGTGTAGCCTAGCAAGGCCAAAATCACCCAGCCTTCCGTTCAACTCAGCATCTAGTAGTATGTTGCTTGACTTGACATCTCTATGAATTACCACTTGCTCCCATTCTTCGTGCAAGTAAACCAGCCCAAATGCGATATCCTTCAGAATCTTGAATCTCTGGTTCCAGCTCAAGTTGGTGCTCCTATTGTTATCAAAGAGGTAGGTGTCGAGGCTTCTGTTGGGCATGTAGTCGTAGACGAGGAGGAGGTCCTCATTTCGCTTGCACCATCCTAGGAGCTGCACGATGTTCCGATGTCTCATTTGGCCTAAACTAGAGAGCTCCGCAATGAACTCCCTCACACCTTGGCTAGAGGTATTTGATATCTTTTTTATAGCCACTTGTTTTTGGGTGCGCCGCAAGGTCCCTTTGTAGACTTTACCAAAACCTCCTGAGCCAAGGAGCTCGGTTTCTTTAAAACCTTTGGTCGCTCTATAGAGATCTTTAAACGGGAACCTATTGGGGTAATCTAACTCCCAATCCTCAAGGTTCTCTGATAGTTTTCTTCGATTTTGTAAGTATTTCGATACAAGGCATAAGAACAACACAAATACTAATGTGATAAGGGAAGATACAAGCACAGCCTCAAGGATACCAATTCTTGAAGTTGGTGAATTTACCATTTTCGTCGGAGGAAGGGGCAATTCTGATAGAGTTAAGTTGGATGCCAATCCATTTGTGCTAAAGCTCCAGCCTAGCACATAATGGTTGCTCGTCAGCTTTCCAGTTGCCGCAGAGAAACCGACATACATGTACTCCTTGAATATCAGCGAAAGATTGATCGGCAAAGATATGAGCGGTCGGTGCGGCTTCGGAAGCATAAATGGAGCTATGGTGACATTCAAAACTTTCGCGGTGCCATTGTAGTCGATCCACGCCTGAATTGGCTTTCCACCCAACAAGTCCACTGTCACATTTTTGATCTCATCTGTGTAATAAGCAGCAGGCACTGCAACAACTGAACTGAGGTTGTTAATGTCCACTCCAACATGATTCTCATCTAAGTCGATAAATGGTCCGATGGCTTTAACCGTGTCAAATTCTACAGCGAAGAGATGATTGGAGATGTTGCCGTTGTTCTGCGTGTTAAGGAGTCCGAGGAACTGACCATTTTCGACTCCTCTAAGGGGGATGGAGGGGGCAATCACAAAGGCCATGCCATCCCCTCCGGTGCCATTGTAAGTGATGATGTCGAACACGAAAGTCGTACTGAATGAGAAAGCAGAAGAGGAGATAGATTCATTCTTCAACATGAGCACGCGAGAGCTAAAGAAGGCGTGGCCGATTTGCCTCATGCTGTCATTTGTTATCTGGAGAACTCCATTGGATGTGATAAGTGCAGCACCATCCATGCTTAGGTTTTTCGCAGCATCTCGGAACCCATTGAAGAGAAACTCAGTAGCTAGAACTGATAAACAAATGGAGAAAAAGACGGAATACAGAAGTGAAACAGATGAGCAGTTCATTATTCTGAGCAGAAACCAACAAGCAAGCAGGTGTTAGCTAGAGTGCCATTTCCAACACAATTTATTGATCAATACATGTATGTTGTTGCATCAATATCTCTTAGAAATGTCTGAGTTGGATGATGTTGAAATTACCTCTCTAGCAGTGCAGGTTAACTAACCATAGTTCAGTTTAGATTTTTGTCCCAGGCAACTGACTTTGCAAGTCTCCTTATGAAGTCACCTTTGGACAAGTTTTATTTTGATATATCTTGATACTTTTCTCTCCATCTATCAACATTTTCTTGTGTTTAGTTTGTTTGATGGATACTGAAGCTATTGAGACTCTGACTGACTTGATGATAAGAGAATTTAACTTTCTAGATGCAATACATCAAATCAAGGCATGACTAGTCTCAATTTATTGATCAAATTTGACATTTCTGAACCAATCACTATGCAATATAATAAGCAAACAGCTGTTTATGACAAGCAACCCGATCTTCATAAATCCATTTGATAGATAGTCCCGCTGTCATGCTGCGAGCCAGCGATAGTATGGAATAATGAGTTTCCTAGATAACAAGGATTTAAATTTCTCCCAAGACATATTGGCATAATCTACTTGGCGGCCGGCGGCGATGGCTGGTGGTCGTCAGTCGGCGCCAGTCGATCGGTGCTGATGGTCATTAGTCTGCTGTTGGCGCAACAGTTGGCGGTTGGTATCGCTAGCGGTCGGCGAACCTTTTTTTTAAATTTAATATTTTAATTAAAACTTTAATTAATTAAATATGTTATAATTGAGAAAAATTAAATAAACTTAATTTAAAATTCAACAAAATTATCTAAATAAATTCTTAAAAAATAAAAAATAATCTAATTTTATTTATTTATGTATTATTATTATATATTTTGATATTTTATTTTTTAAAAATTAAAATAAATACAATGGCTGATATAATTTTTTGTATTTAAATTGAGGATGTGAGCAAGTATATAATATCATCTTGCTTTTTCTATTTTTAATTTAGATAGACATACAATGCCATCGTGCTTAGGATTGAACTAAAGAGTTATACGGTAAAATATTATACTATATTATACATTATTATCTTCAAACAAATAAATTTTTATTGATCATCTAAATTGAACCAAACAATATCAGGTTATGTTTCATTCCCCATAAGCTTGGTTATGTGATTATCTGTTAATCACATAATCAAGGTTATACATGATAAGTAATCACAAAATTAAGGTTATACATGATAATTTGAGTCAAACACACCTTTTTACAGTAATAGAGAAAAAAATGAAAGAAAAGGGATGGGATGATTGCTTCGAGGTGATCGACCTCCAAAAATGATTACTTCGAGAGGATTAACCGTCAATAATCAAAATAATTTGATTATTTAATTAAATAACTTCACTACATATCCTCAATGATTACATAATAACTATTACATAATAACTCTATATATAAACATACAATAATACCACATGTCGGCGCAGTTGATACATGTAGGTCCCGGTAGGCCGGTTAGAGGGGGATGAATAGACCTACTAATCAAGTTAGTCAAATTTGTTGCTATTGCTTTGTAAGGATAAACAATTAAATCAAGCAATTAATTTAAACATAAACAACAAAAAGAAAATAATAAGAGACATCAGAATTACTTGGTTGCAACCGAGAAGATTACTAATCCAAGGTAGTGGAAATCGTTACTAAAATCTTCTTTGTTAAAAGCGAAAAAGTCTCTTACTGACATTGAAAATCTCACAAATGAGTTAGGAAAATGAAGTACGATTATTGTTTCTTCCTAGCTCTTATTACATAATAGGGTGGTCCCATGGAAGTTTCCCACGACTAATAGGATAAATTGGGAAGCACTCGCGGGGGACGATCAAAGAGCTCATCGTCCCAGGGTTCGGGTCCCATTTGGAAGAAAAATTCTTGCAAAATACGTCGTAGCTGGGGATCGAATCGCGGATGCCTGTGATGACAACTAATTGCCCTACTGTTGCACCTCTACCCTATGATACTGCAATATGTGTATGATACCAATGTACACCAATCCAATTAAGTCGATTATTTATGCAATCATTAAGTGACATAAATATCCAATCAACATCAGAGTAATTAAATATGTACTAAACTACTGGGTAGGGTTTATCTAATGTCAATCAAACCCTAGATAAGTTACATAATGGCTCTAAAGTACACGTGTACAAGCGGTACTTTTTAGATCAAAAATCAAAAGTTGAGACTGTATAACTAAAAATTTAGATTTTTACTCAACAGTCAAGCATGGAAAAAGTATCAAGCAAGAAAACAAGTAGAATAGATATAAGGTAAACAATTACTTAGAGAACAAAATAACCATGCATTTGAAGGTAACTAAAACTATAGAATCAAGTAAGAAGTACCTGCCTTATAAATATCGTAAAATATCAGAGAGAGCTCCCTCGCCATCAACGTACGAGTCCAATCAAAGTCCTCTAAGACCTGCACTGGCATTCGGGCGACATTGGTGAGGAGGCATCGACAGTATGGTTTCTTGCGAGGATGAAGAGATCGCGCAAACCCTCTTGCGCGACTAGGGCTTTCAAATGGGCGGCGCAGGGAAGAAGATGGTTGGGAGGCGTTGACGTTGCGTTTCTCGCATGGTGGAAGAAAGGATCGTGTAATTTGAGTTCGTGATCGGGAGACTTGCGGCACCGGTTGTTGCAAGGAGGAAGGGTTTCTGCGGCTTCGTGCAAGGAGGCAGCGGCAGAAGAGGAGGATACAAAAGACAAAAAAAACCAATCATTTTTTTAGAGAAGTTTTAGATTTTTATTAATTATATGCAATTTTGTAAAAAGACTCTTCAATTCGGGCTTATGCCAATTAAGCCCTTAAGTTAGGGGGTTTTCACATTTAACCCTAGGGATAGTAATTTTTTCCGCGGATTTGGATACTTGCAGGGAAAATCCGAAATGGGGCGGATTTGGGGTGGTATTATCGGATTCGGATTTAGATTCGAGGATTTTTTAAAATCCCCGAAATAGACAGGCGGATATAAGGATGCTATCTCCAACCCCGAACCCGCTCCGATATCTCTAATAATAATAAATTATTAATAATTATTAAAATAATTTCAATAATATTAAAGATTTATGAAAATCTAATACGAATCCTAAATTAATAATAATTATTAATTTATTATTGTTGGAGATATCTCTGTGACGGAGATGGGGATGGGGGTTTAATCCCCGTGGGTTCGGGGACAGGGATTCCCCAATTAAGTGGAGGTGGGGATGAGGACGGCAAACCCGTCCCCGGCTCGCCCCATTGACATCCCTATTTAACCCCCCTTAAAGTTTTTATATTTAACATTCTCCCCCCACTAATAAAAATTTGATTCCCCAAATTTAGTTATTAACTGGCTGCAGATTTTATTAACTAATACGCAGTAATAGAACCAATAAAAATATTTCATACGCACCTCAAGTAAATAGACGAGGGTAGCGAGTTTTGATCGTGTTCTCGAGCTCCCATGTCGCCTCCTCATTATAGTTGTACTACCACCCGACTTTAACCAGCCATATTGTCTTGTTCTGCAATCGATGCTCCCTGTGGTCCAAAATCCGCACAAGTACCTCCTCGTAGGTCGCGTCTGGCTGAACTGTGGTCGGTACCTCTGACAAGATATAGGAAGGATCTGGAACATACTTCTTTAGCATAGACACGTGAAACATATCGTGCACTCCAACTAGCGATGGCGATAGCGTTAAACGATAAGCTACTGCTCCAATCCACTAAAGAATATGGAAAGTCCAATGTAGCATAGAACTGGCTTACCTTTCAGACCAAATCTCTTCACCCTTTTCATGGGTGATACTCGTAAGAACACATGGTCACTCACAAAGAACTCCAGAGGTCTCCGTCTTTGGTCCGTGTAACTCTTCTGGCGATCCCAAGCCTCTGACATTCTGCGTATGATAATACGGACTAGCTCTGCATCTCACTGGATACTCTGATGTCTTAGTAACTGAGATTCCCCAACCTTCTCCCAAAGGGTGGGTGTCCGACAAGCCCTATCATACAACGCCTCAAACGGTGCCATCTGATAGTCGAATTATTGTTGTTATTATAGGCAAACTCAACTAAATACAAATGATCTTCTCAGTTGTCTCCCAAATCCATAACACATGACCTCAGCAAATCCTCTAGCGTCCGAATAATCCGCTCTGATTGCCTATCTATCTACGGATGAAAGGCCATATTGAACTGGAGCTCGGTACTCATGGCCTGCTGCATGCTCTGCCATAATCACGAAGTGAATCGGGGATCTCTGTCCGAAATGATACTCATCGGAATACCATGAAACCTGACGATCTCTCGGTAGTACAACTCTACCAATTTGTCTAGTGGATTCGTCCTTCGAATCGCCAAGAAATACGCGGATTTGGTTAATCGGTCCACGATCACCCAAATCGCATTGTGTCCTCACCGGGTCCTCGGTAAACCCACAACGAAGTCCATCGTGATGTGCTCCCATTTCCACTCAAGAATAGAGATCTTCTGAAGTAGTCTAGCAGGTCTCTGATGCTCGACGTTTACTTGCTGACACACTTGACATCTTGCTACAAAATCTGCGATATCCTTCTTCATTCCATTCCACCTATAAGAACGTCTCAAGTCACGATACATGCGGGTCCCACCTGGATGAATAGTAAATCAAGAGCGATGAGCCTCCTGAAGCAACTTCTCCATGACCGGATGTGACTCAGGTACGCATAGTCTTCCTCGGAAATAGTGGATGCCCTCATCGGCTCGTGTAAAGTTGGACTGTTGCTCTGAGCCTATCCGATTGCCAAGGAACTGCACATGCTGATCACTAGCCTGAGCCTCTATGATCCGTGTCCGGATCGGCGACTGAGCCATCATAGTCACGAGAAGACCCCTCTCTGTCTGTCCTTGCTCTTCTAGGCTCAACTCTGAGAAACCCTGAACCAGCTCCGTGACCATCACTCGATGACAGGCCATAACTCCTTTGGACTTCCTGCTTAGTGCATCTGCCACTACATTAGCTTTCCCTGGATGATAGTTAATGGTGTAGTCGTAATCCTTTAAGAACTCCATCCATTTTCTTTGTCGGAGATTCAGCTCTTTTTGAGTGAAGAGATATTTGAGACTTTTATGATCTGTAAACATCTCATAAGTAATCCCATACAGATGGTGCCTCCAAATCATCAGTGCAAAAATAATAGTGGCTTGCTGAAGCTCATGGACCGGATAGTTCTTCCCATGCTCCTTCAGCTGATGAGAAGTATAAGAGACTTCTCGATCGTGCTGCATCAATACTGCACCCAAACCCTGATAGGATGCATCGGTGTAGAGCACGAAGCCGTCCTCTCCAGAGGCAATACCAGGGCTGGCGCAGATACTAGCCATCTCTTTAGCTCCTGAAAGCTGGTCTCGTAATCCTTTGACCATGTAAACTTTACTTCTTTCCTGGTGAGGCGTGTCAGCGTGATGGCGATATTGGAAAATCCCTCAACAAAGCGTCGATAATATCCTGCCAATGCCAAGAAACTACGCACCTCCTGGACAGACTTCAGCTGCTCCCAACTAGTGATAGCCTCAATTTTCTATGGATTCATTGAAATGCTGTTGTGTCCTAGAAAACCCACAGAAGATATCAAGAAAGCACATTTACTAAATTTCGCATACAATTGCTCCCGTCGGAGCGTCTCTAAAATGATGCAAAGATGACGTTGTTGGTGCCCCTGTAAGTTTTGATGTGATCAACCAGGTTAAGTTAGGTCCTGATATGTTTAATCCCTCTGCTAAGTGTGCAGGAGCTTAGGTACGGAGGAAGTCGAGCGTAAGACGTAGTGGACGAGAAGGATTGTGCGGGAAAGTGAGCCGACGGACTTGGTACAATCCGAGGGACGGGGAAGCTGCGGAAGAGTACGCCGGTGGAGCGAGAAGGACTCGCGCGGTGTCCAAGGGACGAGAAGTCGGGAGGAAGGACGCCCGAGTGGCGAAAGGCCGGAGTCGGGTTCGGGCGTGCCCAACTCTGGTTGGCCGGAAATCACCCAGAAGACGAAGAACCAAAAGGTTAGTCGCTCGAAAAATAAAGATTAAATTATTGCTAAGAGGAATTGAACCCAAGACCTCGAGAGCAGAGGCAGCCAAGCTTACTAGTTGGGATGAAGGTCGGAGATAGTTTATTCTTGCAGATATTATTACTTGGAGATTACAATAGCAATCTCGAGCAGAAGATAAAAATTTCTTTATCTCATAAAGGATAAAGCCTTATCCTTTAATCAGATCCAATGGATGCAGGTTAATCCCATCTAAGATCAACCATCCAGATTACATCCATGGATCAACGACCAAGAGAAAATTCCTCAACAATCAACAATCCAAATTTATTCTCTTAGGCTATAAATATGCTTAGAGTTTCAACCTTTTCATTCATTCAATCGATTTAATTATAACCTCTCTAAGTCTTCAGTGCTACAACTGTAAAGGCTTCTCCGCCTGAAGGAGTTCTGCTTGAGCGTTAACCGTCTTGGAAGCAACGTTCCAGTTGCAACTAAGTTTTTTTTAGACGAGTGCTATCTCCATTATTTTTCATAATCGTCTATTCACCCCCCTCTAGCCGATCCACCCCACCCAACAAGTGGTATCAGAGCCTAGTTCACCGCAGAAGGACTAACCGCCAACTGCAGCACCATCAACCAAAATGGTCGGACCCGTCATCTACCCGCCGAAATTCGAGGGGGAGTTCGCCGAATGGAAGCGCAAGATGGAGGTATTCTTCACTACAGAATTCGAATTGTTTATAATAATGCAATCTGGTTTTGCAGCTCCCGGAGAAAAGGATTTAACCAAATGGCGCAAGAAGGAACAAGCTGATTTTGTGGCGAATGGAAAAGCAGTTTACCACCTGCTTTCTGTACTCCCAGCACAAGAAGTCAACCGAATCGGCACATACGCATCCGTGAAAGAACTCTGGGAAAAATTCCTAGAGTTACACGAAGGGACTTCTGAAGCCAAGCTCGCCAAAAGGGACATTCTCCGAAACCAGCTGACCAACCTCCGCATGGAAGAAGGTCAAACAGTAGCGCATTTGCACTCAAAAACAAAAGGTTTGTTAACAGAATTGACGAATCTCGGGGAAGAGGTAAGTAACCGAGATTCACTGAGGTACGCACTTAATTCGTTTCCGAGAAATTCCGATTGGACGTCTTTTGTTGATTCTTTTTTTATTGCTAAAGATCTCGAGACAACTTCGCTCGAGAATTTATTTTCAACATTTGAACTTCACGAATCGAGAATTGCAGGAAATCGAAAGTTGAATGGTGTAGCCCTGAACGCGAAAACAACAGTACCAGGATCGGTATCCTCGGATGATGAAGAAGAAGAAAAAGGATACTTGGTAAGGAAATTTAAAAAGTTTGTTATATCTAATCAATTTTCAAAGTTTCAGGGAAAGAAGAAATCTCCGAAGAGACGAACGGTAAAGTGCTACAATTGTGACGAAGAGGGTCACATTAAAGACAACTGTCCCAAATTAAAGAACAAGAAGAAGGAAAATCAGCTGAAGAAAAAGAAAGCGCTGAAAGAGACATGGGATGACACGTCTTCTGACGAGTCAGAAATCGAGGAGTATGCTGGACTTGCCCTGATAGCGCGTTATCAAGAGGACGTCGAAGAGAGCTCATCGGAGATGAGTATCAATGAAGGGGGAGAGTCGTCTAACGAAAGCAGCAGCGATGAGGAACCACTAAGCAGCAAATACGACGACATGGTAAGTGAGGTATGTAAATTACCTCTCGACAAACTTTTTTCTGTTTTAAAATCTGTTTTGAATAGTTTATGCAAAAAGAGGAGAAAGATATTGAGGTTGAAAAAAGAGTTATCTATATCATGTCCATTAAGTATGTTCGATAACTTAAAAAATAAAAATGAAAATCTAGAAAATTTAGTTAAGAAATTGGAGTTTGATATTACATGCCTGTGACAGAAAAAGAATCATTATCCTGAGGGGTTGAACTGGTATCTTAAGAATCACAAGGGCCAACTTAGGAAAATATCAAGAAATTATGTGTCCCCTAAATTTTTAACTAACCCGGTTGATAGTAACCTATTTTGGGTTCCTAAATCTGTCTTAAATTAATTTTTGTTGTAGATATTAACTAACAATTTTTATTGTGTCATTTTTTTTAACTTCAGTACAATTTTTTTGTTACTTAAGGAAAGTTGGCTATACACTTGAAACGTTTTGAAATTTTTCGAATACTCTTCGAATTTTTATGATTTTTTAGATGAAACCATATTTTTAAATTTTAAGAATTCGAAGGGAAAAGTGTTTGACGAGATCTGATTTTTTTTAGATCTATAAATCAAATGTTGACTTTGTCAAAATTATTTCCGAAATTTTTAAATCCATTTAGAATTTAAAAAAAAATTAATGAAATTATATTTTCTTTAATTTGAAAAATTCTTGAAAATGCTATTTTTGAAAACTAATTTTTTTTAATCTTTTAAGCTTTAGTTAAACACTTCAATTTTTCAATATGCTAACTTTTTCGTCCCCGGTTTATTAGTCCCCGGTTTTTGCTGTGATCAAAGGGGGAGAGTAGGCTAGTGTATAGGGGGAAATTGTAGATTTGCATTGAAACATCTTTTTCATGCTCAACCTGTTTATTTAATTTTACTATTTTTTACTTATTTGGTTTAACCCTAATTGAACCTGGTTTGATGCGCATCAAAAAGGGAGAGATTGTTGGTACCCCGGTAAGTTTTGATGTGATCAACCAAGTTAAGTTACGTTCTGGTATGTTTAATCCCTCTGCTAAGTGTGCAGGAGCTTAGGTACGGAGGAAGTCGAGCGTAAGACGTAGTGGACGAGAAAGATTGTGCGAAAAAGTGAGCCGACGGGCTATGTACAATTCGAGGGACCGGGAAGCTGCGGAAGAATACGCCGGTGGAGCGAGAAGTGCTCGCGCGGTGCCCAAGGGACGAGAAGCCGGGAAGAAGGACGCTCGAGGGGCGAAAGGCCGGAGTCGGGTTCGGGTGAGCCTAACTCCGGTTGGCCGGAAATCACCCAGAAGACGAAGAACCAAAAGGCTAGTCGCCCGAAAAAGAAAGATTAAATTCTTGTTAAGAGGAATTGAACCTAAGACCTCGAGAGCAGAGGCGGCCAAGCTTATCAGTTGGGATAAAGGTCGGAGACAGTTTGTTCTTGTTGATATTATTACTTGGAGATTACAATAGCAATCTCGAGCAGAAGATAAAAATTCCTTTATCTCATAAAGGATAAAGCCTTATCCTTAATCAGATCCAATGGATGCAGGTTAATCCCATCCAAGATCAACCATCCAGATTACATTCATGGATCAACGGTCAAGAGAAAATTCCTCAACAATCAACAATCTAGATTTATTCTCTTAGGCTATAAATAGACTTAGAGTTTCAACCTTTTCATTCATTCAATCGATTTAATTGTAATCTCTCTAAGTCTTCAGTGCTACAACTGTAAAGGCTTCTCCGCCTGAAGGAGTTCTGCTTGAGCGTTAACTGCCTTGGAAGCAACGTTCCAGTTGCAACCAATTTTTTTAGACGAGTGTTATCTCCATTATTTTTCATAACCGTCTATTCACCCCCCTCTAGCTACTCCACCCCACCCAACAGACGTGCATGCTCCTCCTCGGAAAGAAAGTAGATCAGGATGACGTTAACAAACTGATCCAAATACTCCATAAAAACCTGATTCATGAGATACATTAACACTGCAGGAGCATTGATAAGGCCAAATGACATTACCAGAAACTCGTAATGTCCATACCGAGTGCGGAAAGTTATCTTCTGGATATCCGAATCCCTGACCCTCAGCTAATGATATCCTGACGTCAGATCTATCTTGGAATACACTGATGTATCTTTCAGCTGATCAAATAAGTCTTCAATACGGGACAAGGGATATTTGTTCTTGATGGTTACTGCATTCAACTGTCTGTAATCAATGCATAACCTCATAGAACCATCATTCTTCTTTACGAACAAAATCGGCGAACCCCATGGAGACACGCTGGGACAGATGACTAATAACTCTTGAAATTGGAACTTTAGCTTGTCTGGATAGCTGAATGATAGCTGTTATTATAGGCAAACATAACTAAATACAAATGATCTTCCCAGTTGTCTCCAAAATTCATAACACATGACCTCAGCAAATCCTCTAGCGTCCGAATAATCCGCTTTGGCTGCCCATCTGTCTACGGATGAAAGGCCGTACTAAGTCAGAGCTCGATACCCATAGCCTGCTCCAGGCTCTGCCAGAATCGCGAAGTGAATCAGGGATCTTTGTCTGAAATGATACTCATCGAAATACCATGTATCCTAATGATCTCTCGGCAGTATAACTCTACCAATTTGTCTAATGGATCCACCTTCCGAATTGCTAAGAAATACGCGGATTTGGTTAATCGGTCCACGATCTCCCAAATCGCGTTGTGTCCTCATCGGGTCCTCGGTAAACCCACAACAAAGTCCATCGTGACGTGCTCCCATTTCCACTTAGGCATAGGGAACTTATGAAGTAGTTAAGCAGGTCTTTAATGCTCGGTCTTTACCTACTGACATACAAGACATCTCGCTACAAAATCTGCAATATCCTTCTTCATTTCGTTCCACCAATAGGAACGTTTTAAGTCATTATACATGCGGGCCCCACCCAGATGAATAGTAAATCTAGAGCGATGAGCCTCTTGAAGTAACTCCTCCATGACCGGATGTGACTCAGGTACGCATAGTCTCCTTCAGAAATACTGGATGCCCTCATCGTCTCGTGTAAAGTCAGTCTGTTGATCTGAGCCTATCCGGCTACGAAGGAACCGTAGATGCTGATCACTAGCCTGAGTCTCTCTGATCCGTGTCCGGATCGACGACTGAGCCATCATAGTCACGAGAAGACCCCTCTCTGTCTATCCCTACTCTTCTAGGCTCAACTCTGAGAAACCCTAAACCAGCTCCGTGACCATCACTCGATGACAGGCCATAACTCCTCTAGACTTCCTGCTTATTGCATCTGTCACCACATTAGCTTTTTCTGGATGATAGCTAATGGTGTAGTCGTAATCCTTTAAAAACTTCATCCATCTCCTCTGCCGGAGATTCAGCTCCTTTTGAGTAAAGAGATATTTGTGACTTTTATGATCTGTAAAAATCTCAAAAGTAATCCCATATAGATGGTGTCTCCAAATCTTTAATGCAAAAATAATGGTGGCTAGTTCAAGATCATGGACCAGATAGTTCTTCTCATGCTCCTTCAGCTGACGATAAGCATAAGAGACTACTTGACTGTGTTGCATCAATACTGCGCCCAAACCCTGATAGGATGCATCGGTGTAGAGCACGAAGCCGTCCTCTCCCGAGGGCAATACCAGGGATGGCGCAGATACTAGCCGTCTCTTCAGCTCCTGAAGGCTGGTCTCGTAATCCTCTGACTATGTGAACTTCACGTCCTTCCTGGTGAGGCGTGTCAGCGGGGTGGCGATACTGGAAAATCCCTCAAAAAGCGTCGATAATATCCCGCCAATCCCAAGAAACTACGCACCTCCTGGACAGACTTCAGCTGCTCCCAACTAGTGATAGCCTCAATCTTCTGTGGATCCATTGAAATGCCGCTGCTAGAGATCACGTGTCCCAGAAACCCCACAGAAGGTAGCCAGAAATCACATTTGCTGAATTTCACACAATTGCTCCGGTTAGAGTGTCTCTAAAATGATGCGAAGATGATGTGCGTGCTCCTCCCTGGAATGAGCGTGGATCAGGATGTCGTCAATGAAAATGATAACACTGATTCAAATACTCCAAAAAAACCCGATTCATGAGATCCATGAAAACTGCATGAGCATTGATAAAGGCAAATGGTATTACCAAAAACTCGTAATATCCATACCGAGTGCGGAAAGTTATCTTCTGGATATCCGAATCTCTGACCCTCAGTTGATGATATTCTGACCTCAGATCTATCTTGGAATACACTGATGTATCTTTCAACTGATTAAATAAGTCTTCGATACGAGGCAAGGGATATTTGTTCTTGATGGTCACTGCATTTAACTGCATGTAATCAATGCATAATCTCATAGAACCATCCTTCTTTTTTACGAACAAAACCGGTGAAGCCCATGGAGACACGTTGTGACAGATGACTAATAACTCTTGAAGCTGGACCTTTAGCTCGTCCAACTCATTCAGCGTCATACAGTATGGAGCTTTTGACGTCGACAGTCTTCGGAATTAGCTCAATAGTGAACTCCACTTGCCTTCTGGGAGGTAAACCCGATAGCTCCTCTGGAAATACATTCGGAAACTCATGAACCACTGGAACGCCCGAGAGTTGGGTGATATTGTTGTCGTCGGTACTGATCAGCGATAACAGGAACCCCTAACAACCATTCAATAGGAGTCTCTGTGCCTGGAGTGTTGATATAATCGATATACCATCATCCTTGATGCCAGTGAAATCCCAAGAGGGTTGGTTCAGAGGCCGAAACGTGACCACCCTCGTCTGGCAATCAACTGTGGCATGATTAGATGTCAGTCAGTCCATGCCAAGGATGACATCGAATTCTATCATCTTAAGAACTAACAAATCCACAGTGAGAATGACGCTACCGAAATCCACAGTGAGCAGCAACAAGCTGTGGAGAGCAGCGAAGGGTGGCGACGGGCTAGCAACTGTGACATGCTGGCGGCGGCAACAGGCGAGAGAAGTCGCGAGAGCGATGGGGAGGCAAGAAATTTAGAGTTTTCAAATAACCCTTGCAAGTTGCAACTTTTTATTGGTTTGCAATTAAGCCCTGCTCTCTGGGATCGTCGCAATCCTACTATCCCACGATCTTGCCCGACGATCTCATCGTGCGGCGACGATTGCAAGCTAGAGTTGGGATCGAGATCGCTAGTAAGGGATAGGTTCGTAGGATCGTGCGATTCCACGACTAAACTCTAGATCCTAGCTACCTTGCTTGTTTCCATATATACTATTGTTTCTATGCATGACTTGTTATGTATTGTAGTAGATTTATTACCTTATATCTGCTCTTATATATCACTGCTTGATACTTGGCTCCTTGATCTTGAGATATTCAGATTTATGCCCATATAGTCTCAACTTTGATACTCTTATTTTGTAGAGTACACACGTATTCGTGTGCATAGGAGTGGTTGTAGGACTTACTAGACCTAGCATTTAGTTGATCACTAGTTATACTTTACCTGCATACCTAATTGCATGGTTGATAGGTTATGCTACCTGTTGGGTACATGTTGTCATACTGTTGTATAAATGTCGATCCGGTTAGATTGAGTTGTACCTTGTGTATATCTTATGGTTGCATGGATGATTGGTCGGGTTGGAGTTACGTGCATTTAATATCATGCATCGTATATTGATCTGGTTGGAGTTATATGCATTTAGTATCATACACTATATCTGAGTATTGTTGGATGTTGGCGACTCTTGGTTCCTTGGTAGTTGAGACGAGTTGTCAGTCATCATCTCCATACTGTTACATACTGGTGATCAACGGCTCCCCTAGGTTTTGAGGCTGTCACCAATCATAATACTTGGGTTGATAGAACTATTGGCTTCGTATTGTTGCGTACTAGTGATCACCGGCTCCCTAAGGTCTGAGAGCCCGTCATCAGCCATATCCTTTGGATGGACATGGTTGTTGGCTCTGTACTGTTGCATACTGGGGATCACCGGCTCCCCTAGGGTCTGAGCCCGTCGTCAATCATAGTCCTAGTATTATTGCATGTTAACAATCGTGGACTCCCTTGTGGTTTGAGTCCGTCGTTAGTCATGCCCTAGTTTCCTGCATTGCCACGAGTGTTGGCTTTATCATGCATTCCTCTGCGATCTTTCTAGGGTCCTGGAGCAATTTTTCCTCCACAGTGTGTTGTATAGAGTGGTAGCACTCCTTTGCGGTCTTTCCGGAGTCCTGGTGTCACACCCCAAGGAGTCGCCTGTCCGATACTGACCGGACTGCATCTCCCTCAACCCGGCAGACAATTCGGAAGCCATACCTTTACGGCCGTCTCAACCCGCCTGAACCACAACCGATATGGCTGGAGCAAGTCACTGAAACGAAAAATAAGTGACGTCGTCGAGAAAAGCTGCGTATCGGTACAACTTACGACAAAACAAATAAAAACGAAGGTCTCCATGGCACACAAATGCACAACAACATCAAATACAGGAGAACCACGAAATCGCCTCGACACACAAACTGGGACAGGCTGCCGGACGGTCCAGTCGATCATCCTGAATGGGAGAAAAACAAGGCTAACGGGATGAATCCAAAGAACTTAGCCAATACAAACCAATATGCACAGAAAGGTATACTAGCAGTAAGTCACCAACTATCACAAATTGAAAAAAATGCAATAATAGGAAATGTATAACTGAACCACCGAAAGGAAATACATACATGTGTCGATCCAAATCCAATAGTATACATGTTCACAAAATGCAGCAATCACAACTATATGCAGCAGTGCATGCATGCTCATGATACAACATGGGTCACCCCTGATGCCAATCGGCCACCGTCGCATCTATGCAAAACCGAGTGGGTAGGGCTTTGATCGAGTCCTCCCTCCACCCAGACGACCACCGTCGTGTAACGTGAAATCGAATGGGCAGGGTAAGACCCTGAACGTACTCCACCCTAGGGAAAAGTAACGCTCCCAACCCCTATCTATCTCCGGATAGAGTAGGGGACCTGTTGCAGCGCCGTGACCTATAATCCACTAACAAAAAGTGGAACTGGGACTACACGACAGGTAATCTGGCAAGTCTGACGACCCATCTCAATCTCCAAGGAGTCAAAAGTCGCCTATGTATGCCCCTACACCAGTAGCAAATCCGACGACCCATCTCAACCTCCAAGGAGTCAAAGGTCGCCTACGTATGCCCTTACACCAGTATCAAGTCTGACGACCCATCTCAACCTCCATGAAGTCAAAGGTCGCTCACTTATGCTATGTGCAATGATGATGCATATCACTATTCCATGCATCACTTACTATCTAACTCTACTGTCAACTATATGATGTGCAGTAGTCTTGGTAATCGGTATGCACCATAGCTTAAATCCTATCGCGATGTATAAGGTAAGTTGTTCGTAAATCCAATACACGCAGTAATATGGAGCAATAAGCAGTAAACCTAAACAGATAACAAGTACCGAAAGAAAACATACGGGAATGAAAATATTAGGTATCACTACTGCTAATCATAACTAACTATACATAAGAGTTTAACTATATATCAAATAAAGATAAGTCAAAGGTACCCGCCTCCAAAGTGAAATCTGAGTCCCAAAGAGAAACTCCTCACGTCGAGATATCCGTATTAGCTCGAATTAATATCCTGCATCAAAAGTATAACTTAGATAGTTATATGAACGCCAACTAGCTAAGTATAATGCAACCAATCCCAAGCCAAAATCAAAACCTACCTTCACCAATTTAACTCATGGTCGGAAGATCCAAAAGATCCGAATGCAATAAGATATAAAATCAAAACTAAACTGCATCTGCTTCAAATCACCTCTACATCTCAATAGCAAAGCCAAAACAGAGCTATTACCTGAACTCTCACAAAGCACGTTCGAGCACCTATACTCCTAGCCAACAGAAAACAATAGTCACAACAACCTCTAACCAAAAGAGACCATGGCACAACTTTGAAAACAGAACAAAATCATTCTACAGAATGATTCAACTCCTAAGGTAAAGATTGATTCATGTAAATATGCTATCACGATTAGAAATCCAAAATCGAAACAATTCTTATCTTCTGATCCGAACTAAACTATAAATCTATGAAGGTCTATTCGTCAATAAGATTTCAAAACAGGATTGATCTTACCAGAGGAAGCCACGCAAGAACTCCACTGCTCAGATCCTCCCAAGGTTAGGCACTACCGAGGAGCCGTCCATTGGCATTCCTTATCTTCTGTGAACACCCTTTTTAAAACCCAAGCTTCTCTTCCAGCAGATCCCATCGATCGCAGCAGGAAAAGAAGACGACTCTGGATTTGTCACGGCATCAATATCCAACCGAAAATCCCAAAAGATCAAATGATCGAGGTCACAGGAAAAACGAGAGTTTACCTTGATGGAGAGCGGCCGACAAAAGACTCTAGTTTCCTCCCCGATTGCTGCCCCTTGCAAGCTCCCCAAGTAGCATCCCTCAATCCTCTCCATATCCCTTGGTGCAGGGACAAGTTCAACCGGCACAGATCCTCGTTGGGTCGTCGTCGGCGACCATGAGCTACCAAAGAAAACAAAGATAGATCAGTACGATTTCGAGGAGATCTATTGCAACACCAGAGGAATCATCGCTTACATCTATCACGACAGAGAATCGAAGTTGCGTCGGATATCATCAACGACCACACCATTCGGGGACAAACACGTGAAAAGGACGAGATCAGAAGCCCGCTCCCTTGACCCTCCGATGAGCTTCAAAGAGGAGGGCGATCAACGCTCGGTCGAAAGAGGAAGTGGAGAGGATGATGAAAAGAAAAGAGAAAGAGGGTGTCAAATACCAGAAATATAATGGGGGTTTTCGCTTAAAAACCTAAAGTTGAGGGTGTAGTTTAGAATTTTAGAACTTGAAGGGGCAAATTGCAAAATGGTCATCCTTATAACTTTCCCATCTTCGTTTTTATTTCGACCAATCGCGGATTAGGGGTTGCGTTCCTCACCTTTCTCCGATCTCCCCCTCCGCACACGATCGGCGTCGGCGGTCCTTCGAGACTCTTTCCCTGATCTCACGTAGAGCAGAAGGGGTGGGGGCACAGATCGCCGGCTGGGGGGATAGCGACCTTCTTCCTAGCAGCGGTCTATTCTTCTTGATCGATGGGATTCGAGAGGGAAAGGGAAGATCGTCACAGAGGAGGTTCTGTTTTCGCCGAATCTGATTGAGGTAAGCGTTGGTTTAGTCCTTCTTGAGCTTGGATGAAATGGTTGCTCTTCTGCTTTGCCCGATCAGTCCTTTCTCTGTTGATACGATTCTTGATACAACTTTTTAGGGTTAGATATGATGTTGCGTGGTTGTGATGGGATCTGATCAGGTGGAGAAGGGATGATGCGTGTGCTCTGTGTAGTTCTGGTTGAATCCGGGATTTTTGTTTGAATTGCTCTTTGGTTTCTGTTGATTCTGATCTTGTTGATTTGAAATGGATTGATTGGTTTCCTTCTTCACCGTGAGCTTGGGATTTTGGATATGTTTTCGGGTTTGTTCATATGTAGATTAGCTCTATCCTTCGGAAATGGTTTTGTTGTTTTCAAGCTTTGCCGTGTGAAGAAGGAAGGTGTGGGTTTTCTGTTTTGATTTACATGTTAGTTGTAGGTGCTTAATTCCTGATGTAGATGAATTGGTACCTTTGATTTCTTCGAGATCTGTTAGCTTTGCTTTGGGTTGGAAGAATTAGATTGGAGTTGGGTTTCATTATTGATGAGTTCTTGCTTGGAAACTGATCCTGGTAATAGCTCTTATGTGTGGCTAGCTTGCGCACTGTCCCGTTCTTGTGGTTTTGGAATTGTTCTAGAATTCAGAGTCAACGTGGTATTGGTTAAACTTTGGTTTTGATGTTTTGGATTGCGTTTTTGTTGCTGCATTTAGTTCACTGTGAGTTAGCATTTTGTTTTCTGATCTGGGTTTTGCCGTGAGTCACCCATAGGAAATGGGTTTGGCAGGGGATTTAGGATTATAATAAACTTAGCTATGATGATGAGGTAGTGGGTGATTCCTGTGTACTGTGAGTTTGATTTTTGGACATGAGATGGTTTCCTATGGTTTGGGTTGATCATTGGTAGTGGATCTAATTAGGTAAGGAATGTAGTTTAGCTAATTTAATTATGATATAAATTAGCTAAATTTTATTCTTTGTTACAGGATACTGATTTGGTTTCAGACTCCTAGACGGGGGCTCTCTTCTACTGACACGGACTTCTCAGTTTGAGGCAGGTACTTCGGACTTATCTATTTTAGATATTGTCACAGATTTTATGCATAGTTAGTTATAGATAGCAGTAGAGTTTTATTTGGTGCGTATAGTTGCCTTGTCGAGACTCTGCACGGTCACTCCTGAGCAGTGATTCTGGTGCATCGTAGCAGTCAGGGACCCCTCTTGGTGTGTACAGTTGTTCTGTCGTGTCTCCGCCCAGTCACTCATGGGTAGTGATGCTGGAGCGTGGTAGCAGACAGAGGTGATATAGAGAGCAGTTGACTCCCCCTTTCCGGCTTTGAGTACATGTCATGATGGATTGTGTGACCCGCGAGCAGTTGGCTCCCCCTTTGTTGGCGTAGGGGTACATGTCATGATGGGTTGTGTGACCCGCGAGCAGTTGGCTCCTCTTGTGCCTGGTTTTGGGGTTATAATTGTTGGAGCAGTTGGCTCCCTGACATCCTGTCCACTCAGCCACCCGGTGTGAGGGTAGCTGGAGTGCGTACAGACATCATGTGCACATGATGCATCATTGCATGATTATTGTGGATTACATTATTGCGTTTGCTCGTATTTGCTATATCTAGTTACAGTATCTGTGTTTGATCTGCACCTTCTGGAGGTATGTGTACATAGGGTCTGGTGACCTTATCTTACCCGTGTGATATTTGGACCTTTACATCTTCAGGTTTGTATGGCTCGGATATGTATCTTTTATTCAGTATTATAGATTCAGCATTTCCTATTGTTATTACTGTTACTATTGCCAGTTTGACTCTTACTGCTAGTATAGCTTACTGTGCATACCAGATATATGTATTCGCTGAGTCTTCGGACTCACACCGTCAGCCTTATTTTTCATTTCAAGTTGATCGTCTGGAGTGCCCGGCAGCCTGTCCCAGTCCTTCTATTTCGGAGCGACTCGTGTTTTTGGTTTGCGTTGTATGTGTAGTCATACAGTATTTTCATTTGCTTTCGCTGTTTTAATTTCTGTTGTCTTCTTTAGTACGACGGTATAGTTGTACTTTTGTGTGCCCTGGAGGCCTTTGTTTCATTTTGTTTTGTCGTAAGTCGTACCGGTACGCAGTTTTTGTCGTCTTCTTCGGTTGCTTTACATTCAGTGGCTTGTTCCAGTCCAATAGATTGTGGTACAGGCAGGCTGAGAGAGTCGTAAATGTTAGGTTTCTGGATTGTCCGCCGGGTCGAGAGAGAGGCAGTTCGGTCAGTATCGGACGGGCAGCTCCTCGGGGCGTGACAATTTATTTGGTATCAGAGCCAGGTTGCGAGATACCTTATGGTCTTGTGGGTGTTTTTCGAATTTTATGTTGGAGTCGTTTTCATCGATGTGGACGTGTTTGGGACATGGCGACGACGGGACATCTCCAGACGACTGAAAGAATATGGTAAGTTTTGCTAGTAGTTCTAGGAATAATATTATTAATATTGGGTCATATCTATATAGGTATGCCCCGTCGTATCGAATTGACCCCACCTCGACGACGTGGTGGCCTGGGGCGACCACGTAGGATGATGCGAGTGTCCGAGAGAGCTATGACCGTCGGGTTGGAGACAGAGTCTCCAGCGAGACGACCTGGGGTAGAGGCACGCAGTCGGGGTCAGACTCCTCCGGAGATACTAGGTGGTCAGGGACCTCAGCCATCAAGGGTACCACCACCGTATCTGACGGCATTTCCTGTGGTACCTCTGGTGGTATCTACTTTTGCACCCCCGGTGGTACCTATTGTAGCACTGCCGGAGCCTTCACCAGCAGTACTCACTACGGTACCCCCAGCGGAGCAAACTACATCGCGGTCCATTCAGTTGATACTTCAGACCCTTCAGCAGCTGCTACAGTCGATACGACCGATTATTCCACCTACGCAGCTGATACCTTCCTCCGCACCACCAGCTCCTCAGACGGTTCGGCCAACACTTCCGACGGAGCAGCCAGCGTGTCCGTCAGTACAGCCGATGCAGACAACACCTTCAGCATTACAGCCAGATTATTCAGCAGTACCACCTATGGTACCGATGGCTCCTGCGGGCCAAACTATGGACAGGTCACGAATCCCGGCTTTGGCTGCATCCGTGAAGGATCGGTTCACCTTGTTCCACGGGAGTACCAACCCATTTGAAGAAAAAATGGGTGGTAAAATTGTATGCGACAAATCTCTCTATGGTTTAAAATAGTCACCTCATGCCTAGTTCGATAGATTCTCCATGGTAATCAAGAACTTTGGATATATTCATGAATAAGTAGATCATGCACTATTTGTGAAATACTATGATAAATGAAAGATCATCATTCTCATAGTGTATGTTGTTGAATCATTATCACTGGAAATGACGATAAAAAATTGGAACAAATCAAAAAAATGATGACACAAGATTTTGAGGTCAAAGATCAAACACTAAGGGACGCTTGGTAAGCGGGTTTAGAAGGTAGGAATGAGAATGAAATAGATTTCATTCCCATTGATGGTGCTTGGTATACGGGAATCGGAATCAAAATAAGGATATGATACCCTTGATTTCATAACCCACCCCCACTAGGTTATCACCAAACCTATACACCCCTCAATCAAATCCATTACCATTCCCATTGTCAAATTTATACCAAGCGCCCCCTAAGATATTTTCTAAGAATGGATATTGCTTAAAACAAAAAAAGGTATTTCAATCTCTCAAAGGAAATACACTTTAGATCTGTTGAAGGTAACTGGTATATTAGGATATAATTCAAGTAGCACACCAATTGAACTAAGGAATAAGGGAAAAATATTTGCAACAAACCCAGTTGACAAAGATAGTTATCAGCGGCTTGTTGGACATCTATTTCTCACATACACGCTCAGATATTATCTTTGCAGTTAACTTAGTAAGTCAATATATACACTTCTCATGTCAAGGTTATCAAATTGCATTATATAGATTCTTAAGATATATGAAACAAACTCTTGGGAAAGATCAGTTTTTTGCAAAACTAAGGATAGAAGAGTGTGCGCATACACCGATGTAGATTGGGCAGGATCAATTGATGATAGAAAGTCAAGATTTGGGTATTGCACGATAGTTTGGAGGAATTTATTGGCATGGAATAGCATATCCATTGTTCATGAATAATGTGTAAGAATATTTTTTCAGTTATTCACCTTGTTCCTCACAAAGTTCCTTCTTGTAAGGTTCTTCATCAGGATCTTTCTTCTTCAGTGGACTCTTCATCAAGATTTTGTTCATCACTCACTTCAATATATTCCTCCACAGAAGGAACTTCTTCGATCTCGTTATCATTCTCCTGTTCGCAGCTCACATTCTCTTCACTCTGTTTTCCCATATACTTTGCGCAGGGTACCGGAAGTTCCAAATTGTTTTCTTAAAGAATGACACCATTAAACAATTAACTATTGACACCATTAAAGAATGGCTTTTGGTTGAAACAAAATAATTTTCTTCCACCACTGCAGTACAACTTCAAGGATGATATGAAAATTAAAAGGACTGAACTGTGATCTTTTTGAGACACGCAAATTATACAGATTTGAGCAAATATTCTGTTGTATTGCTGTGGCAAAACTAACCATGAGCGATGCCATGTTGATTCCTAAGAGAAATTCACACTAAAATACAATAAAATGATGGGAAAAAGACATTATTGTTGGTATTAAGTAATTTCTTCATATTTCACACAATAAATCCGTATTTCCATAGGCCATAACAGAGAGTTATGTGGTGGAAGAATATCCTTGCCACAATTCTTGCCTTGCTCATGTCAATGCATACAATTGACTGTGTGATTTGTCATCTCCCTTGGCAGAGAGAAGTAGATGATATCCCTGCATTAGATGATGAAGTATATCGAAATTGACAGTTCAAATCGTGTGAATTTACTTCCGAGAACACAAAAGTAACATTATCACTCAGAATTTCATTGCCATTGAGATATTGTGTCACTTGCCTCATGGTAGGCCTTGCTTCGGGAGTAGATTGAGAACAAAGCAGTCCCAACTTTAGCACGAGTTCCATTTCCTCCCTGTCGTAGTATTCATTTAGTCTTGGATCTACGACAGTTTGTAGTTTGTTCATGGTGTGGCACTCTCGCACCCAATCAATTAGAACCACCTGCATTGATGGAGCAGTGTGTTCTATTGGCCTCCGACCAGAAGCCACCTCGAAGAGCAATATGCCATAAGCAAACACATCCGATCTGGTCGTGGCCTTACCAGTGTTGTATAGCTCAGGGGAAATGTATCCCATAGTCCCCATGGCGTCGGTGGTGCGAGGGTCCTTTCCATGCTCATGTGGCCTAGCAAGGCCGAAATCACCCAATCTTCCATTCAACTCGGCATCTAGCAGTATGTTGCTCGACTTGACATCTCTATGAACTACCACTTGCTCCCATTCCTCGTGCAAGTAAACCAGCCCAAAAGCAATATCCTTCAGAATCTTGAATCTCTGGTTCCAGCTCAAGTTGGTGCTCTTATTGTCATCAAAGAGGAAGGTGTCGAGGCTTCCGTTGGGCATGTAGTCGTAGACGAGGAGGAGGTCCTCATTTTGCTTGCACCATCCTAGGAGCTGCACTATGTTCCGATGCCTCATTTGGCCTAAACTAGAGAGCTCAGCAATGAACTCCCTCACACCTTGGCTAGAGGTATTTGATATCTTTTTTATAGCCACTTGTTTTTGGGTGCGCCACAAGGTCCCTTTGTAGACTTTACCAAAACCTCCTGAGCCAAGGACCTCGGTTTCTTTAAAACCTTTGGTCGCTCTATAGAGCTCTTTATACGGGAACCTGTTGGGGTAATCTAACTCCCAATCCTCAAGGTTCTCTGACAGTATTCTTCGATTTCGTAAGTACTTGTATACAAGGAATAAGAACAATAGAAATACTAATGTGATGAGGGAAAAGACATGCACAGCCTTAACGATACCATTTCTTGAAGTCGATAGGTTTACCTTTTTCCTCAGATGAAGTGGCAATTCTGATAGAGTTAAGTTGGGTGCCAATCCATTTGTGCTAAAGCTCCAGCCTAGCACATAATGGTTGCACGTAGACCTCCCAGTTGCCGCAGAGAAACCGACATACATGTACTCCTTGAATATTAGTGATAGATTGATCGGCAAAGATATGAGAGGTCGGTGCGGCTTCGGAAGCATAAACGGAGCTATGGTGACATTCAAAACTTTCGCAGTGCCATTGTAGTCGATCCACGCCTGAATTGGCTCTCCGCCCAACAAGTTCACCGTCACATTTTGGTGCTCATCTGTGTGATAAGCAGCAGGCATCGCGACGACTGAACTGAGGTTGTTAATGTCCACTCCGACATGGTTCTCCTTGAAGTCAACAAACCGTCTGGTGGCATTAACCGTGTCGAACTCTATAGCGAAGAGATGGTTGGAGAAGTTGCCGTTGTTGTCCTCGTTAAGGAGTCCGAGGTACTGACCATGTTGAACTCCACGAAGGGGGATGGAGGGGGCAATCACAAAGGCCATGCCATGCCCTCCGGTGCCATTGTATGTGATGATGTCGAACACGAAAGTCGTACTGAATGAGAGAGCAGAAGAGGAGATAGATTCATTCTTCTTCAACATGAGCAGGCGAGAGCTAAAGAAGGCGTGACCGATTTGCCTCATGCTGTCATTTGTTATCTGGAGAACTCCATTGGATGTGATAAGTGCAACACCATCCATGCTTAGGTTTTTCGCAGCATCTCGGAACCCATTGAAGAGAAACTCAGTAGCTCCAGCTGATGAACAAATGGAGAAGAAGAAGAAGACGTGGGAATAATACAGGAGGGAAACTGCAGAAGAACGGTTGTTCATGTTCTGAGCAGAAACAAACAAGAAGTAGGTGGTAGCTACTGATCGAGCTCCATCTCCAACAATATGTATTGATCATGAACACAACAGGTGGTTAACTAACCATGGTTCGATTTAGAATTTGTCCCAGGCAACGACTTGCAAGTCTTCACGGTCCACACGGAATTCATCGATATTAACAAAATTAATTACTATTTTATCGATATTAACAAAATATCTATAGTAGACTACAGTTGAAATTCAACTAGTAAATACTTAAGTAACCACTTGAAATATAACCTAATATCTTCTGGATCATGCCACTGTTTACTACTTAAGTAACCACTTGAAATATAACCTAATATCTTCTGGATCATGCCACTGGGATTATAGTGCAGCGATAAGACGATTAATCATTATCTTAGATATTTACAGTTCGATCCACAGCTACGGCGTATTTGTAAGAATTTTTTCTCCAAATGGGACGTGAACCTGGGACGTTGGGCTTCTAGACCGTCCACTGTAAGTGCTTCCCGATTTACCCTGGCGGCCGATGAGAAACTTTCGTATGATCGGACCGGTCGCCCAAGGTTGGTTGAGAAAACCTTATTAATTATTTTTTTTAATATCTTCTGGATCATACCTCCTTCGTGACGGCTTTGGGACTGGTGCGACAAGAACGCTGGAGATGAACGATTTCGCTTTTTGTCTAATATCTTTTGGATCATTATCTGGGGCAAAAGGATCCTTCTGTGAAAGGGTAGTGCTAAATGGCTAGAATCTAGCCGGCTAGAATTTGTCCTTCTTAAGTTCTTTTTTAAATTTTAAATTATTATTAAAAATATTTAAAATTAATTTATATTCTTTCCTATTTATTTTCATATTAAATTATATTTTTTTCTATTTATTTCATATTAAATCATATCTTTTTCTATTTATTTTCATATTAAATTAATTTTTTAACTTATAAAAATCTATTATGATTGTTTTATAATTTAATGAACATTAAAGATGTTTAAATTTAATTATATATTTTATTTTTATTTTCATATTAAATTATATTTTTTCTAATTTATTTTTATATTAAATTAATATTTTTTAATTTTTAAAGGGTCATTCTAGCTGGCTAGATTCTAGCCATCTAGAATTACCCTCTGTGAAATTACATGAAGTTGACATTTCAGACTTAAATAGTTCGTTACAAGACTTTCAAATCGCAAGACCGACGACTACAGAGGTGTTCCACGGACGAAGTCCTCCCTTGGAAAAGTAATTTTCATAATCAACAAATCAAATAAAAATATAAATGATTATTCTCCAAATAAATCATCATAAATTACTTTCTTAAATAAATAAAAAAATAATAATATTTAAAATTATTCGAATAATAAAAAGATAGATTAAATATAATTCGGACAAAAATATTCACTTACATATGAAGTAAAATTCATAGATACGTAAATAACGCTGAAAATAATTATGAAATTAAAATTATATTTTGAAATTTTAATTTGAAAAAAAATCATTTTGCTCGATCAATTATTAAAAATTAATTAATCAATCAAAACCTACTTAGGAGAAAAGTCTCAATCAGTTATTGGAACTGACTTACATGATGACAAGAAAATGATTGGCTTTAGGGGTTGAACAGATCAAAACCTAGCTAGGTAAGATAAGTCTCAATCTATTCATCAAATTTGAAATTTTTGATGCATCCGTCCCCTTCACGGGGTTGTTTATGACAAGCAATCAAATCTTCATAAATGCATTAGATATTATCTCCACAGGATGTATAGATGATTAATGTATAAGATGATATCGTCATAAAATTTGGGAGCTAAATTTTAGCGTACTAGTTATTATTCGGATTAGTAGTCTTCATGATTTACCTTCTCCGTACTTATTCTTAGACAGATTGTGGGGTGCTAGGATGAATGGATCGCCTATTGCCATAAAAAGTAAGAGATAATATTATTGAATTAGATGTCATTCAAGAAATTAAAAAAATCACAAAAGCATCCATATCAACTTTCCTAAACATGAAATTTATTTTAAATTTTAGTGAAATTAATAAAAAAAACATGTGCATCAACTTATCCTATCATTCCCTAAATTTATATTTTATGAATTGTACCTTTTAAATTTGAGAAATAAAATTTATTCCTTAAATATTATTTCATTTGGCAGTGGGAAAAAGATAAAGAGAATAAATGGGATAGTAAAAAGTAAATATTATATAGGGAGAAAGAAAAAATAATAAAAATAATGATGTGATGATTTATAGAAAAGTTAATGTATTATATAGTAAAAATGTATATTTAAATTTAATAAAATAATTCTTCTATTCTAAATTATAAATTTTATATAGAAAATTTGATATAGAAGCTATAAGCGTCTCCTACGAAGAAGTATTGTTACTTAAAAATATTAAGAGATATAATTGGATTCTACTTAAAAAATAGGAAATTATGATACATTGTGGTAAAAGGCGATTCGTTCGCTTCTAGCGCCCCCGGCAATCGGTCCCAGGTCAACACGGAAGAGATAAATTACTGGGGTTACTAGCCTGGATGTTGTGACTGGTGTATAAGGAAGGTGGGCAGACTAGCTTTGTCAGATTTTGACTCTCAGACTTTAAGATGGCAACACTCATGTTCTAACCATCAATTCATCCGGTAAAAACTAGGAAATTGAGATACAGGGACAGTGTTCTTATGGGTAGATCGGAACAAAGTTACACTAAAATCTAATTCATCACCTTAGGCTAAAAATTACTAACTTTCATAGCCTCTTTCTTCTAGCTTTTTTTTTTTTGTTAAATCTACTCTTTAATGTTTATAATACAGGAAGAATCGGAGGTCTCCAAGAAGGTCAATGGTCTAGCTAAAATGGAGGTCAAAGTCTAGGTGGGTGAACCCGATCAAGCTATTCGATACAAGAGAGGAGGTCAATTGGATGATCGACACTACTCAGCCCCGCTGACCCAACACTAGGTGCTTCTCCGCTCGGCCAAGCCATTTGCATCGAAGATGATAGATCGATATTTAGTGTTTAGAACTCCATTCGGCCCTACCGATCAGACACCTAGTTCTCCCGACTCCATACTCAACTCAGTTAGCTCTAATTCCTCCAGTCGGTTTTGCCATCTCCTAGAGCCCAGCTCCTTTGACTCAATGCTCCACTCAGCCAGAAGCTCCCTCGATTGCTCCAGTCGATCCGCTCGACTCCAAGAGATTAGCTCCCCTAACTCCTAAAAGATGAACAAACATTGAGACTGACCTTTAACGATCAACCCAACTCCCAGAGCTAAGCTCCCTCAATTTCACACTCCTCTCAGTTAGATCAACTCATCCAACTCTTCCCGTCAATTCATCTGACTCGAAGGGCTCAACTCCCTAACCCTGCTCCGCTTTGCTCAATTTCGCTGACCCTACTCAACCCCTCTTAGTGGGCTAGGCCTATAAGGTCCAACGGGTTCAATATTTTGTAGGTCAATGCCATAAGTGGTATAACATGTGGATAACATGTGGGTTGTCGGAACACGTGAGGCAGTATAATTATATAGGTATTGTTAGAATGTATACTAAAAGTTTTACTTTTGGTTAAGAATATCTACATTTTGAAAGAGAATCACAAAATCACACGTTGCATATTTATATTAGTATATGTACAAAATGTCTCATACTTTGCATTGTAGATAACATGGTGTGTGGTGATACACAGAAGTGTTGGTGCAAGTTGCATCAATGATGTTCTCCTTTATGTGTTTTAATGTTTGACAATGTACTTAAGTCAGTAATATATTGAACAGACAAAGGGGAGCGAAGGAGAAGTAACCTAAGCCTTAGAAAAGTCCTAGTTAAGCTAGGCATGGAAACCCTAAGACCTAGCGAAGGGCTGCTAGGCTCTGGCGAAGGGCTGCCAGAACGAAAAAGACCTAGCGAAGGGCTGCTAGGCTCTGGCGAAGGGTTGCCAGAAAGAAAAGACCTAGCGAAGGGCTGCTAGGCACCTGACGAAGGGTTGTCAGGAAAATAAGTCCTAGCGAAGGGCTGCTAGGCATCTGGCGAAGGACTGCCAGAATGGACAAGCCCTAGCAAAGGAATGCTAGGCACTGGCGAAGGACTGCCAGACAAGAAAAGCCCTAGCGAAGGGCTGTTAGGCACCAAGCGAAGGGAAGCTTGGCAACTCAAGACCTGGCGAAGGACTGCCGGGCAAAAGTCCAACTAGAGGAACCGGTTGGCATCAGGTAAATTCTCCCGAGAGGAGTAGGTGAGGACGCGTTCCCCTAGAGGGAACATTAGGCGTCGGTTCGACCTAGGGCTCCATTTTGGAGACCCAAAGTCAGAACCAAGACAGCCAAGGCTGTGTAAAATTAACTTATTAGTTGCTATTTTGGACTAACCCTGGATGCAGGACCGAAGGATTGTGTTTCTGAAGCTCAGAGAGCCTCAAAGGAGTGAGGCAGTAGCTGAGCAGGGCGCCCCGGATGGTTCGGGCGCCCCAGAGTCAACCCAAAGTCAGCAGAGCAAGTAAACGCCCCGACAGCAGCACATTTGGGGGCGCCCCGTATGTTTCGGGCGCCCCGCGTGCATCGGGCGCCCCGCGTGTCGCGGGCGCCCACTGTGCCACGCCACTGGCAGCTGCAGCAGCTCACCCTCGCGAAGAAGATGAAGCTTTGACCGGTCAACTCGGGCGCCCCGTGCGCGTCGGGCGCCCCAGTCAAAAGTGATCCCGAAGAAGCAGAGATCAGCTTTGACCAGAGAGCTCGCCGGATCGGAAGCCACGTGGGGGGGGGCGCTCCGAGCATCTCGGGCGCCCCCAGCCCTATATAAAGGACCCTCGACCCTCTTCTTCAGACAGACAATTTTTCAGACACTTCCTAACTGCGATTCTATTCATTCCGACCGACGACAACGCGCTAAAGACGAGGCTCTGCGACCGGAAGGCTCCAGGAGGAAGTGCGCGGCACTTCGGAGGTTCAGATCGGCCGAGCTTCACATTTTTGCTTGGTTTGCAATTAATTACAGTATTTATTTTTCTTTATTATTGCTTGTAATATTGCACTGTAAGTCGGGTTTCTCCGCCTCCGGAAATTCCGGAAAGGAGACTATTAGTGGACTCAACGCCGAGTACATAGGCCTTGGACGTACTGACCCTGGGGGGTTGGGAACCAAGTAAATAAATCTGCCGTGTCCCCTGTTTTGCTTTCTTTTATTTTATTTTTATGTTTCCGCTGCACTAACGCTCTGAGCCCAGAAGTCTTACGAAAGATTTACGAAAGTTTTCACGGTCGATATTCACCCCCCCTCTATCGACTGCACCGGTCCAACAAGAAGATCATGTTATCAGTTCCTTGCAGAAGTATAAGTAAGAGGCTCACAATCGAGATGAAGTTGGACAAACCATCGGGATGGTTGTAGTGTAATTAGGTATGGTTTGTCTTGACCATAGAATTACGCTAGTGCGCTTTGTGTGCATTGAGTAGGACCAAATAGAGGTCATCTAATTTATACTGACTTTATAATTGGATTGGACCTCAGTTATATTATGGAGTACAATCTCTAAATCCCGAAATAATAACGGGCACGTGTAATTAATAATTGTTTCTTTGATTTATCAATAAGCGAGATTTATTCTGCTAAATCAATAGGCCCGATAAATTGGGAAATAATATTATTTACATGGTGTGCCGCTGATTATTGAGAGAATCTGTATCCTGGTGAGTCGGGATGATAATGCCCCCTTGATGAGCTCATAAGGTTCATCATGTTAAATCTTGCAAGTAGACTATGGTCCAACATGATGAAAAGATTGAGTAGTACTAATCAAGGATCAAAAGGATGATTAATTAAAATTGTCAGTAGTTTAATTAATCATCGGGCATTCGATATCTTAAACACGGGGAGATGGATGACTCATAATAGGTGGAGCTCATATGAAAATATAAGGGTTGGTGAGGAAGTTCAATGGGGATCCTTTAGTGGAATGGATTTCCATTAATGGATCGGATTTGGATCCATTAGCGGGCCAAGACCCAACTCCTCCTCATGGTACCTACCATAGCCCTATAAATACCCTATAGGAGTCATGAAATCGAGGATGATTAATCCATAATTAATCCAATTAATTAAAAACCCTTAACCTCTCTCTCTCCTCCTCCTCTCTTCTCTCCCACCTCTCTCCTAGGGCAAACCCGACGGTGAAGAAGGAGGAAATTTCTTCCTCCTCTCTTCTTCTCCTCTCTTCCATCTTGTTGCCAGCAACCAATAGCCGAAGGAGGAGCTCTCCTTTGCCTTGTGTGGTTCGCAGCGTGAAGGGAGGAGGCATGGTTTGCCGGCGCAAGGGAGAAGGGTGGCGCCGGCGGTGGAAGTGAGGAAAACCATTGGTTTTCTTTGCTTCTCTTCTTCCCTCCCTTCTTCTTTCCTCTTGATGCTCGCTGGACAAGGAGAGGTGTCCTCTTCCTTTGTGGCGTGCGGAATCATAGGTGAAGAAGGGTGACCGGTGGTGATGTGAGGTTTTCCTTTGAGGTGGTTGTCGACGGAGCAAAGGAAGGCGGTGGAGTCGACTTCTTCCTCGCGTGCTTGCTGCCGTGGGATAGGAAGAAGAAGGAGTGGTTGGCTAGGGTGTATGTGAAGGAGAGGAGCACTTCTTCTCCACATGGACTTCTTCTTCCTTGAAGGGTGGCCGGCGATGATAGAACCCTAATCCTAGGGTTTCTTTTCGTTGGCGCAAAGAAAGGAGGAGAAAAGAAGAAGGATTAATTGGCAAGCCTTGGTGACTCCGCGTCTTGGTAGCTCGTCGCCCACACGACGTCCAAGAGGGGAGGGTTATACGGTAGAAGATTGCGAGGTA